>JACJUY010000047.1:181659-211842 GCA_014220935.1 Platorchestia sp. MABIK
TATTCGCATACAAGTAATCAAAATCCATATGCATAATACAGATATGTCTTGATTGTTGTATGATGTAATGAAAAGATCAGATAATTGGCACTAAAAATTTATGACTTCTTTTTCGGTACGTACTGCAGCTTACACTTATTGTGTAGACGCAAGATAGCGAGCTATTTTAGTTTTGAATTCTCTAAGTGTTTGAGGGGTCTTGATGCTCTGCGGAGTTTATTCCACAAATAGGAAAAAATTTGAGAATTTTTGAGAGATGAGAGTAGATGATGAATAAGGTTTGATTTATGAGAGTGAAATAGATTTGACAGCAGTGTAGGAAATGCAGGATGAAGGAGAGATGAAGGGAAAATATTATATGAAATAAGAATAGATACGAGTTTATGAGAAACTAAAAGTAGGGGACCAGTGTTTGCAGAGTAGATGATGGACGATGGTAGACGAAGAAGTCTGCAAAAACACAACATGAGAAGTGATTCACTGCATCGAAATGAAACTTACTATGAAGAAGAAAAGAACGAAAAAGACTTCATTTTCAATAAAGATGATTCAAAATGCTCATCATTGGTTTTTAAAATATCTGAAATTATGGATTCTTATATGCTACACACACATAATTGTCGTAATACCCATGTCACTAATCGAAATAAATGATTGCGGGGAATTTATTCCTAATTTTGCTTAATCTAGATTTGATTATACATGCAACTAAAATAATAAAAGGGAACACAATTTCAGTTACGATGCATAATTGAAAATACTCTTTTTAGTGCGCGCTTACATTAAAATACGAGCTCCGGGACTTACGATATGAAAAATTTATTGAAAGTAAAACGAATGGATTAAAAAATCAATAAAATTAATCCTGCATTCAATCCATCCTTAAAACAATCCTGCGTCTAAGGCAGCGAGCTTGACATTCCGAACTATATTTTCACTTCTACGTATAAACTAGTACTCCAAGCAAGGGACTCGGAAAAAAAAGTCTAATATCACGGAACGAATTTAGGATATTTCCATGCTAATAATAGTGGCACAAAAAAGTCTACCTGAGTCAGGAACATGTTCTACAACGACTATCAAGACATGTACAACATAGTTGGAGTAATACGTGAAATTAAAAACTTAGGGTTGTCATAATACATTGAAGAGCTCAAGAAGTGATATGATAATTTGGACCATACAAGTCTAACAAGAACATTTTAGGATGGGAATAAGTAAAGAAAACATGAATATCGTATAAGAGTTTCAATATTAGATAGAGTTACATTATCTCAGAACTAAGATGCAAATGTTGTAATTGATGAACATACATAGTTACCATGACGGTCCAGTTTCATGCTTGCACAAAACAGAGAGGAAAGACAGAAAAATGTACCCTATAGCTGGTTACTTGAGGTTGAATAGCGCTTGTTAATTAATGAAAACAATAATGATAATGAGAGAGAAAATTTCTCCGATTCTAATCAACATTTACTCGTGTAAAAATTTCGGAATGCTTCAAAACGGTTCTTCAGGATGTCAGCAACGGCGGGCGTGGGTAATTGGAAACACTTTTATACCTCACACATGAACTGTCCTTTCTCATGGTCTGAAGGCGAGAAGCTGAGGTTCTAGCGAGCACGTCGATAGGGAACAGCCTCGGAGACGAAGTCATGTATAAAACATGCTGCACTCAGGATCCTCGCTCCATAGCGAATATCTGTGCGCACAAACCCGGTCGGGTCGCAGATGAATCTTTTTTTTAGATGCGCTTGAATTAATGTGCACAATGAAGTAACCTGCAATGACCATTCCATGTGACAGAAAAGCCTCATAAAGCCTCGCAATGGAACACTTCGTGCAGAGGGAGAGCTTTCTTATCAAATCCGGCCGTTGAGAATGACATCATTGAAATGATTTTATGGCGCTCTCTGGACTCGGATCAGTCGTGCTCTGGAGATGAGGAAAATATCAATGTTGCGTGTCGGGTGGTGCGAGGTTGCTTCAGCTGTTGGAGGTGGCATGATGGGTTTGTGCGTCAAGAAACTGCAATGCTTTATACCATCTGACGCTTTAAACGTTTCAGTAGATGGTCTAGAAACTATTTCAGGTTTGTATGGTCCCATTGCACATGGGTACAGATTTATGCACAACTCTTTATATTTATGTCTATTAAGATCGGTTAATAGCTGCTGTAATCGATCGTGTGAAAAATTACATCTTACGCAAAGAAGTAATTGATAATTATAATTAAATTATTGGAAGCTTGCATTGAAGTTACTCTAATTGTGCATGACATATCGAACATCAATTAACTTCAGTAGAAAAATTTCCACCACACACTACTATTAACTCGTTGACTACTTGGTCAGTGAAGGAATTTCCTTAGTGTGGGTGACCTATCAATGGTTGCAAATAGGATTTATACACAAACTTGATCAAAATCAAATGAAGGCACGTTGCAGTTCAGTTCAGTTCTTGTTCTTTTTAATACTGATAATTAAAACTCAGTTTAATTTGATCAGAGTATTAGACTGCAGGTTTATTCACAGCGGTTGATTAGGTTCCGTTTATTCGTCTCATGTGCGATGAGTTTGATCACACACTTATTGTATAAACGTCTTGCTACTATGGGTGCAAATTGAGTTGAAACTACAAGGCAGAAACCGCTGAAGGAATTGCTTTCAAACTGTTGTTCATTAAGCTTCAATGGTGACAAATCTTCATCGGGTATCAAACTGTCACCGCAGCCAAAACTCCTACGGCGCCGTTGGCGGCTTTACTACACCGAGGACGTTACTACATGTAATACGGCGTTACCACATCGAGTACGTCAATACATGTAGTAAGGCGTTACTTCATCGAGTACGTCACTACATGTAGTACGGCGTTACTACACCGAGTACGTTACTACATGCAGTTCGGCGTTACTACATCGAGTGATGAAAGTCAAAGTTAAAATTCCTTATTCAAATTTTGACAAGGTCAATCGACACCACATTCATGATATTGAGTTGCGTGCCTCTCTCTTTACGAAATGTGGTCCACGACACGTCCGCTCTGTCAAGGTGTTATAACTGCCGCTCGTTAATTCCGGAAACTCCAATCCAATTATGATACGCTGAATCAATGTGTCCTGAGTGGAGTGTTCCCATCTTCACGGCCAGCTAACCTGCGTCTGGGGTTGGAATGCAATTGGGCGCGGAATGGTGGCGCTTTACTATAGGTCGTGCCGCCTTATACGGTCGACCTTTGATGTAAATAATGAGTTATCGGCCTGGCACGCTCCCGCACTCCCGTGACGCCCGAGTGAACAGCAACCTTTTTTCTTTGTGATATGATCGCCAGACGCCCAGTGAAGAAGCCTGGAAACTGTCGAAAGAGAGCAAGTCGTCCAGTGATACTCTAATTTTGGTTAGGATAAGTCAGTAGACCCCAATAAATCTGAAAGTTCTTTTCGCACAGACGAAAATTAAAATGTTGAATAGAAACTACGGATTGAGAAACTGTAGGGTACATTGAAATAATTAAAAGATCGTTGATGATTTGTACATGTTAAAGACGATTTTTTCATCGCAACATAAGAATTTTCGTTTCGAAAATTCTAAAATGAATTTGATAATAAAATAATAATCAACTTTATCATTGATTCTACCCAAACTTGAATGCCAGCAATTATTTTTTTGTGTTCTGGGTTTGCTGCCTTTCATGAATATTTTTTGAGTAACTGCTGTTCTTCATGAGCAATAAATTTAGTCAACAATTTTGTTGACGTAGAATACAAGTCTTCTAAAACTTTCCTCTTTGATTGAATTGTCCCTACTTGATGCACACGCATGGTATAATGAATGACTAGTGCATTAAAAAGGCTTAGTTAAGATATCTGAATTTCTGAATCTTGGTTGGAAATGTGATGATTTCATAGCAAGTTAAGAATTTTGAAGCATCTATCTAGAATTTGAAAACAAACAGCATCTAAATGGAGTGGTCTCACTGCATAACATTTTGGAAGCAGTGTGATCCGCATCTCCTGGAACTTAAATAATCTTATACTACAATTGGGAAAATAAACAATTTGAGATACGTAAATTTCAGCCAGGGGAAATAACTATATAAATTAGCCCCTGGTATCTGATATTTCAACATGTTTTCCAAGTAGAATAACTTTGAGTTCGCACACAGATTGTCGTACGCGTGCCGAGAAAAATTACTCCATAATGTAGTGATAGAATAATATATATTGAGATATTCTGATGGGAGGCGTCTTTTTTGTGTACAAAACGTTTGTTTCTCTATGGAAGTAGGGAAACGTCTTACATTTATAGCCCTGAAAGTCAGGGTCGTAATTTCGTTGCAAAAACTCTTCTACACCATGAAAAACACTATCCATGTATTTAAAAAAACAAGTCGTACAAAATATTTTTATAGTTGGAATATTGAAAATTGGATGCAATATTGTGCACTCAATGCTTCTACGTACGTCATTCAGTGCGTGGCTTTATATATTATATTAGATCTTTCAGTCACCTTCTCGATCATTCCATGCAAAGGAATAAAGATATTGGAAATGATGTTCTCACATTTATCTCAAATGACAAACTTGTTTGAAATGATATTCACACATTTATCCCATATGACAAACTTTTTCGAAATGATATTCACTCATTTATAGCATATGACGAAGTTTCGAAATGATATTCACACATTTATCCCAAATGACAAACTTTTTCGAAATGATATTCACTCAGGTATTATTTTTTCAAATACTTCCATTGCGCTAGCCATGCACCGAAGGAATACTGAAAAATCAGAAAACTGCAAGCCCTAAGAGAGTACGAGAATTTCCCAGCCGTGGCTTTGCAGTCGCTAAATGCCTTCTGTTGCCACGCGACCACCAACCAAACCTGTAACGGGCCGACCTTTTAGCACCGTACTGCGATTTGTTATGACCATTGAACGCCTGTCACTGAGATCTTATCCCTCTCTGGACCATTGAAATGTTGGTGCCTGTACTGCAAAAATGAATAAGCCCTCCTCGAAAACCTTCGTGGTTTTTAACCGTGAGTGAGAACCGAGTTTTGAAATGCTTTTGTAGTTGCTACTTTGTCTTTAAAACACATATGTCGACTTTGGTTCCCAAATATTGAAGTAATATTAAAGTGTGCATTTTGTTGCTCATTTCTTAGAATAGCCAAAGCGCACAAACAACAATAACATATTCCTGAACCGAGCGTTGTTTTTATTAGCTATAATAACGAAGTTCATTAACATGTTCAAGTTTCGATCGTTTAGTTAGCTTGCAAAAGCGGAATGATCAAATCCGACAGGCTCGTCTGGAGCGTTGTCTGACACGACCGTCAGACAGGAGCACAGCGCTCTTTGTTATCGAACAATTCGAGAGCTACATCTCGCACCACCGAAGCCTCGTGTTCATCTAAGCTTGAAAATCTCCTTTGAATAATGCAAATAGGCAATCATTTGAGCACGAGGCATTCGACAAGCTACCTCTGGTGTACGCTGCCTCGCATTTAGAAGTGGTCGAACTTCAGCGAGCGAGACATGAATATTGGGAGGCTCTCATTAATATTATTCGATTTTGTGTGATTGTTAGAGCTTCATGCATATTGCTGTTGATTGAACAGAGAAAAACTATGATATTCTTTGCAATGTCTTCAATAACATAGCGTTGATGTAAGCCAATAGGATTCAGCATCATTTCCTTACAGAGGAAAACTGTTCTCTTTTAAAAACCCTTTTAAAAAATGAACCCTTTTGAAAAATTACTTCTGATCAATATGAGTCGAAAAGAAGCAGCGAAGGAACTGAAGATGAAGAAAAAATGAACTCAACCTTCGAAGCTTAAAAGAGCATTCTGCAATTCAAATCCATGGCAAGAATCATGTCCAAACAACATTGCTGCTTAGAAGCTTCCGTCATTCGCATGTCAGATTATAGTCCTTACAGACACAGAAGGTTGAGCAGCTCGGGAGTGAAAGGGGGAAAGTAGTAGGCTCTCTATTGCCTGTCTCTTCGAAATAGGCTGGTACGTTGAGACAGCTAGATTTTGTGCATGTGAATTATTTTTTAGGAAAATCATTCTAGAAGTTACCGGGAAATTGTCACTTTTAGGAATACAACGGCAGGTAATTTACCAAGCACACGTTAGCGCCAGGATTTTTTTGTTTTATGTCAATTAATTAACCCAACATACACTGTGAACAAATATGAATTTTATGCTTGAATTGCAATCGAATGGGAAGATTTTTTAATTTTTTTTTGGCGTTGCAGTGACAGTAAAATTTGATTAAACTTTTAGGTAACGTATTGCTTTCTTGAGAGAATTGAGCTGAAAGGATTCTAAAAAAAATTGAATGTTATACAAAAAATTATTCCCAAGCCACGCAATAGAAACAAGCTTAAATTGATGCCTTTCGAAGCTTTTCATCAAATATAGAGTGTTCTGACAATGATGGTTTAGACAAGCATTGAGTGAATTCGCAAGGGTGAGGCGGCCGGCAGCGCATGCCGTGTGCCGGGCACCAATTACAGTTTTACAGATTAACTGATGCTCGACTCGCTCTAGAGATTTCCAGATATTCAAGAAAGCAATGGCATTTTGATGGGAAAATAAAACTAAACATGGAGCGAGCATAGGGAAATTATTTCCTAGAAGAAAAATTTAATTACATGAACCTACTTCAAATTTAATACTAAAATTGGTCACCTTTTTATTTTTTAGCAAAGAATTTTAGATCATAATTTTTAACCAATTTTAGATCCGAATTGTATAAATAATGTCTCGCACAAGCTCCTTTTGGCAAACTTACACGAACAAGATACATACATAGAAGCTTAAAAACCGAATAGTGTGTGTGTAATGTGATACATCTGTTCAAAACCCGTCTCCAATTCTTCTATTCCTCTACGCTCTGTCATAAATAACCCTGACGACGTACACGATAAATTCACGAATAAAAATATCCGGGAAGATTGACTATGCTCATTGAAAGCCGTGAATCCCGTGATAATATTCCTAATGGAATTCGCCTGCAGAAAAGACGGCCGCAGAGGGCGCCGTGCCCCATGGGGGCTTGACAGCTCGGCGGGGGCTCGAGGAGCAGCTCTAGACGCAGGCCGTCCAGGTCCTTGTGTCTGACTGTTGCCTGCTGGGCAAACGCCGTCTGGAGAATCCGAAAAATTTCCAAAGATGAGCGAAAAATCGCTAGAATAATCACAGGAATAAGAAGATTCGCACATCGTGAGTAGAAATACCTGAAACAAAAGGATGCACTGACGTTTGCTCCGGAAAACTCAATTGCTTCAAACACTTGACGATGATTTGTTGGGTATAATCTCACCTAAACATACCTTCGGTGGGTTTATTTATGTGCCTGGTGTTCGTTTCTTCCATCTCTCTGTCGCGCTCATAAGGATGCTTAATGACCGCATCTGTGATACAAATTTTGCCAGTGCAGAAGTACAAGAATATTTTAATCGCGGGTACTATAGCGTGGACACAATTGTTTTTCATCCACATCTGGAAATTGATTTAAAGAAATATCGAATCCCGTCGTTTTTGCGGGCCGTGTAAACTAGTAATTAAATAATGCTCGGCACTGAAATACATGCCTGAAGTATTAGAATTACGAATGTACGCAGCGAACAGCTACACACGTTAAGTTTGAAGCATGCCTATATCCAAAGTTTGAACAAGAATTTGATTGCCGGATATAATGAAAAGCACTGAAACTGAAAAAAGACCTCATCAAAACTACTAGTTAGAACAAGATTATTTCATGCAATGGGATGCCAACCTATAAGGTGATCAACTTTATATTGGTCCAGAGTTGTTGACTGAAGAGTGAACTGGTCGCAAGTGATGTTGGAAACCACTCTACTGATGAAATTAGCGCTTTAAATTGATACAACTCTCAAGTGTAGATTCAATGACTATTAAAAAATGTTATGGAAATCTGTAGCCAAATTTGATACTATGATATCTCTTTATACTGCGATTCGCCAACAATTAACAGCAATTTCATGGAAAATAATCTTTGAAGTATTTTTAATTTTGTTTCGAGCTGCTATGTGAAGATTTCCCTCAACATTCGTTTCCTGAAAAGTCAGTGATGAAATTTAGTAGATAAAATGTTATTTGAGACTATTTCATGTGGACATTTTGAAATACAAATATGCGTCAGATTATTGAACTGCTTATTATGAATGCTTCAGACTATTTATTTGAAAACGAGCATAGTTTCGCAAAGAAGAAAACGAAATAGGAATCCTGTATATGTTAGAGTTATTTCATGTGTATTTCAGGGAGCTGATAAATGTATTAGGAAAACTCTCTTACGTACGGTACAACAGTTCCAGAACTCAAAAGATTAATCTGTGACATAGGCTGTGAGGTTCGTGAAACATCTTCTGGAATTTTACGCAGCTCGCTGTTATTTTTTGCGATTCACATAATAAATACAAGATTATTACTCGAGGACTGCATAAAAGCGTCCGTATCCACGACTGTGTAAAACATACATGATCTTAGTCAGAAAACGCGTCTTCATCGTACTTTCTATTTTGTCGCACCTTTACATGAAAATAAACGTGTGAAACCACTGACTTAGAATATTATTATTCGAAATTTCGATATCTTTTGGATTGTTCAACTGAATTCCTCAAACGTTTGAGGGGAAAGCACCCTTTTCAATGCGCGTCAAACTCCTCGCTAATTTCCAGACTCCAGAATGAGCTCCACTCCCTTTGTTCAGTGCACCGCAAACCTGAAAACTATCGTGGTTTTTGCCACTGGGTATTTTTGCCGTCGCTGTGCATATGGACTTGGACGCGAGTTTTCGGTCAGCGAAATGCACCGGCAAACGTTGGTGGATGAGCCTCGAAGCGTGGAAATTACACATGTCCCACAAAAAAGGCTCTCTGTTCGTGATGCGAAGTTTCTTTTTCATTCACATTGAAATTTCAATAAGACCATTCTCATCCCGTCTCATCGCACAACTCATATAAACCGAAAAATTATTTTATCCTGAAAATCTTCACCGATTTACTTTCGTAATTAGACCTGCTGTGAATAATTTTACGTATTTCCATACTCGAAGCCTCGTTTCCCCACCTCCCGCCGCACAAAGACTTGAGAGTTGTGCACCACCTGCAGCGGAGATCACAGGCGTCAGCCAGATTGCCTTAATTGGGCTATGAACTTCTTACCTAAGAAGCAATTTTGTCGTCCAATAATAATTGGGCTAAAATTGTCTTAATATATGGCGCAGTCGGAACGTTTTTGTTTCCCCGCCATGGCAGTGTTTAAGGAACCCTCGGAGTAGTTTTGCAACATTTGAAACGAACGTAACTTGCTGATGGTTATTCCATGAAGCTGTGTGGTAGTTTTCTGCTCAGTTAGTACAACAATAAAAAAATAGGACTCCGGTGTGTTGCATTGAATTTTGTTTTGCAAGTATAATCGTTTAAAATTATCCCTAATATTTTATAATTATTCTCAATTTAAAATGTATCTAATTTTATTTACTGCTGGATTCTCTAAGCGTATTGTGAAGTTATTCCTGCTCATAAATTTTTCAATTGAAAGTATGTAACCTTTGATTAAAATACTAATTAAATTCTAAGCATTTTCCGTTCCCCATCTCTTGGAAGAATGTACAATTACTTCATCTTGTTCTGGTAACTACATTTTAATTTTTAATACTTAGTGTTCTCAACTGTATGTAGCATCTAGCATTTAGTATTTCGTGTATCTAAGGATCTGAATTCCTATTTAGCAGAAAGTGCAAAATACAAAGTACTTTACGAGCTCACGCGTTAGCAAAGGCATTCCATGAGTTCCCCTTAACTTTTCAATATGGAACAGAATGCAAGTACAACTGGAAAATCTAACCCTGAAGAGTCCGCAATCAGACAAAATAAACAGGTGCTTGTAAATTATCAGCTGAATTACCTTGAAGAGTTCACAGAACTCTCGAATGTTCACGAAATGAAAGTGCTCTGAAGCCACTTAGTTTGAGATAAAAATATAGAATTAATCCGCTCTTTATGCTCAATTATTTGGTGACAAAGTTCAGTGTCTCCGTTTATTACTATAATTAAATGTTGCCGAATCTCTCACAGGTCTCTGTTCCTATCACTAAGTGCATCTGACCTTGGTCGATCAAATCTTGATTTAATCTTTAGTCAATCTTCATGGTGTTGTCACGCTTTTCGCCTTATCTCGGGTCAGATATTCAATAAATTTACATAAGAATTCTAAAGTGCTCTGATGGATATCAGAGAATTTTTCCAGTGATAGCCCCTCACATTTCGCACTCAAATATTTACCATTACCGAAGAGTTTCTGCTTTTGCCTGCGCGGACTTTCTAGAGTGCAAATGAACAGTTATTTTCTCGCATCTCCAGCACTAGAAAGCGTGTTCAGCGGTCGCCCGTACGTGTTAGAGTGGCACTCCACAACGCTGCACTGATAATTTGATTCACTTATGCTGGAGATCAGGTTCTGAAAACTATTACTGGGCAGCCATAATTCACTCAGGATATTAATGCAGGATGCCAGCCTGATCGCGTACAAGTGTAAATGTAAGGTGAGAGATCCCTTTCTCTCTTTGAATATTTATAGGCTGATTTTCTCTGAAGAGCATCACCAACTCAATGAAGAGTTATACCTCTATGAAGTTCTATGAACTCCTCGATGAATATGGCGTAAATAGAGTACCACCAACTAGCTGATTACTTCTTTTATACTTCTTCAGTACAAAATGTTACAGGTTGAATGACATAAGCATAGGTTACAAAAAATCACTCAAATAATATCTTTGCAATAAATCTTAATTAAATTTATAAGTGATGGGTGTATTTTATGGAAAGTTAACTGTTAATGTTTACTAAGCAAGAAAAGCCAAAGTGCATGCATAAATTATTTGTTTCAGGATTGTTTCTTGCTACTTGTTTTTGGATGGTGAGTGTCTCTACTGTCTATAAATACGGAAGCTTATGCAAATCCTTGGTGGAATTATTCTAAATAAAAACCCATTTTAGCAATGGGTCACTAAATAAAGTTATAGTTTATCAAAAAATAGTCCCGTTTTCCGATATTTTTGGTATTCACTCGGGAGATCAGGAATACGGCAAAGGTTATGCTTTATATCATAGAAATTTAGTGCGTACAAAATTGATGTAACAGTTCTCTGCATACCTGTCAGAGTAATGGACAGTTACAGCTCCAATTCTGCACTCGGGTGATCAGAATAATTGTCAGTAGTTCATTATTGCTAGTGTTAAATTTGTACAAAATAAATGTTTCTCCATGCAGAATACCATCTGGCATCAGACTGCCTGGAGATTGCAAGCAACATTAACACATCTTTCGAATGTGAAGAAATAAAATAATTAAGATGCATTGACTTTACATTTGCCATTCTGAAAGACGTTGCTTCTTAAAATGAAAAAATATTTACGCAACATAATGTGTTTTCCATTATTAACTCAATCAATTACATTTATTACTGAAGCGGAAGGTATTTTGAGCCTTTCAGGCATGTTTATCTTCTAAATTACCAGTTCCTGCCACAAAACTGGCAACCATCATGTCTGAAAATGAGACCTTCGCTTATCACGTTTAGATTCATACCCCTTTTCAGAACGAGCTCTCTTATCTAACCCTAACAGCTACGACTGTTCAGTGTATCATTACACCCCAAGGGATAAGTTGCACAGCGCCACCACGAGCTTATCTCCCATCATTATTTCTCCTTAAAAGGACCTGGATTATGTGGTGAGCTATATTCTCACGGGTAACCATGGGAGACAAGAGGGAGCTCTGTCTTCGACGAACATCAGGGCTCAAAAACAGTGGCAGTTCGACTATGACTGATCGGCAAGCACCAAAATACCGATGTTTTTAACAATTCCCGTGGCATCTCGTGAGTCACCGCAACAGATATTTGGAGATAATTTTTCACATAATATGAGCTTCATTTGATGATCTGATATAATGGGTAAATATTTTGGATTGTTTTAAACGTAGATATTCAAGTACTCTTGAAATTAACAAGAATGAGTCCATTCGATAGAAACTTTCAAGTTTTCCCGTGAGACGGCGGAAAAATTTCTTAATATCCCAGCGGTATTTATGTTTTAGTTAAGCAAATCGTTTTGAACTAAATTGGTATAGTTGCATCTACTGATGGAGTACATTTTTCTTGAATTACCTCAACAATTTTCCACTATCATATTCTTGCATCTTGCTGCATTTTGTGTCCAATAGCGCGCCTCGACGCAAAGGTCAAAGTTGCGAAGAAAAATGTTCCAAGGAAGTGTTTATTTCCATAGGGCGTCTTAAAATTCGAATATTACCGACCTCATTTTCATCAATAAAGTGTCTTTTCGTGAGAAAAACAAAATAATAAAGCAGCGTCATGCTGGGACCACAATTGCATTTCTGCATATAATCAGTTTAATTCGTTTAAAAACACAATAAACTATGACATTTAAGGCCCTGGAAGAGCATATGAATTCTGTATAATTTGCATAAAATATCTAAAGCAAGCAATAGGTACTCGAGCAGGGAATAAGTGTACAGGAATGGCATCCAATCTGACAAGTATGTTTTAAATGTCTCAATAGGCTCCCCGAATAAGGTGTGGGTGAGGCAGCAGACAATGTCCTTGTGACATTTGCGGTTGCCCACACGATGGCGCTGCCGTGCTTGGGCTCTGGGCTGGTCTTCATCTAGCAGCTACGACAGAAAACAATATAAGAAACATACTCATACCAAGCATGAATCCTGCAGTTTTGGACCGTGGAAAGTCTCAGAATGTGAACTATTGAAGTACGGTGAACCAATAATTCGAAAGAGAACCTATGTTCTGCATTGCTATGTAGAGCATGAAAATTTCAAAAATTTCAGAACCCTATCAATTGGGAGGCAGAGATAAAAAGAATGTTTGCTCTGACGACGACTGGTAATACGAGAACCTTAAAGAAATTCTACCAGCGAGACAAATCATATTTGTGCCAATTTAAAGTAAAAAAGGTAACGTTTGTAAGAAAATTTTCAGGTTAATTCAAGGAAACCATTTTAATAGTAGGCACTAAACATATACCTTTACTTACGTCCATCTCGAAAAAAATCAAAATATGCACTAAGTGGAAATTTTTTCTCCGTTGAATAATCGGCACATACCTTTCGAATCCTGATTGTCAGACACACACGAAATAACAGAAATTATCCTTACTGTTTACTTAGCAGATAGAACGTACTGGTGATGGATTTGAACAGAAAACTTCATTGTAATCGTACGTGTAACAAATACGAGACAACATGATAAATTATCTTCCGAACAGCAGCGAGCAAACTGGTCTATTTCGAGCGCTTTTGGTGTTGTGTGTGATGAGCTTGAAGTAGCAAGTGATGTCACATTATCTATTATATGAGTGTGAAATGTTTTCTTTTAATGAATAAACACGGTTTGCCTCCATCCAAAATTGAAGATTAGAATTCTGAATCATGTTATAGAGAAAATATTGAAAATGGTACGAAGGGCAGCAATGGCTGTTAACTAATGCGTCAATCTTCTAAAAAAAATCATGATTTGGAGAAGATAATGCAGCGTCTCCTTAGACTGGTTAATCTAGAATGAACGTGAAAATCTTGTGTTCAAATATTTCTCATAAGTTCTCACTGAGGACTTAGTTACCCAGAATCTAGGTAAGATCGTGTACTTTGATATTGCTCAGATCTCTAATACCAGAAGGAGTGACTAATCAAAAAAACTCAAAATGTTCTTCATTTCAAAGCTGGTACACAAGATCTAGCCCATGAGCATTTATTTAAAGTTAACATTAATTCAAAATAATCAATTCATCAATGATATACAGTACGTGAGTGACTTAACGCGTTGGCTGCGATGAGCAATCAAAAGGGTAAAAGTGCAATTAGAATACAAATACCCGGCATTCGTAAATCTAAAATGTTTTGAGCAAATTGCGATGATTCAAAACGTTTACTTATTTTTTCCACTGTGGACCAGAGATGGTGTAAACCGCTTAACTGAGGAGTTCCCCATGTTCACATTTGGGACACATCGCGGCCAACGCTTTCAATGACGAAAAGCATCTCTACATTTACCTGACGCCATTGATAAAAAATGAAACTTTCAAAACTTTCGATAAATTTGCACTCTTAACTATGGACTCCCCATTAAAACCTCTAGGAAACACTACTAGGTTCATAACACTTACTTAATCAAAAGACTGCCTCGGCATACTGGAAGCTGAGCGTCAGACCTATATTTGTTGATACCTGCGGCCTGGAACGCGATGTTGTATCCAAGTCTGGAACCGAGGACGCGCATGCGCAAGTGGCTCCCCGGGCAGGCGCGAATTTCAGACCTTATTTGCAGATTGAATAAGAATCCCGCGATGCACTACATTCCATGATTTTATGGACGTGTTGCCCCTCGTACATGTTTTTGAACTAGATTTCTTGGCAAAAATTTCGGGTAGCATCTGCATATCTGCGAATGTATAAACGGTTTCCAGTGTCTTAATGATTTTGTTAAATTCGTTTGCTATGCATGGGTTCGACTGTTTCATTTATTAATGGTCACAAGATTAAGAGCCTTAGAAATTTTTCTCTGAAATGTATATTTTTTTAGAGGCTCTTGTCACACTGAAAACTGAATGCCATGATTTCACTGAATCGCTTGTTAAACTCCAACAAAAAGCATCAGTACTTAGACAATGATTACGAAAGTACTTTTTAGACCTCTTGCTTCACACTGCTTAGTTTTTTACAGCATCTAATAAACTTAATCGAAAAAAAGTACCCATAAACAATAATTTGCGGAACAATAACCTTCAGAGCGCAGTAGTAAAATGATAGTATCGAGAGACTCCACGTTCGTAACCAGCGCCAGCGGCACCACGTTTTTGCCTTCCATTGACCGTTGCTACTGTCAGGTCTCGTAAGGCAGATTAGTTTCTCATTACGCGCCCCTCTTTTTGTAGATCTGCGGCGTCGGGGGAGCTTACAATCTCCGTTATTTCCTCCGATAAGGCCTTCTTGAGACCGAGCTTTAGCTTGCGATGTGTTAGGGTGAGGGTGAGAGTAAGGTGAGGAAATGATAAAGTCTCTTGAAGTTTTCAGCTTATTGTGATAAAAATAATTTACAAATGATGGCAATGATGAATAAAAAAGCGAGAATGTAGTCTCATTTGCCCCTAAGCTTTTTTGAGGTTGCACAAATTGGAGATACATTTTCTTAAATTAACGTTGCTAAATGATAATCGGAATAAAATTTTCATTGGTTAAGTATTTCTAATTTTAAAAAGGGCTTCGAATTACAATATTTAAGCAAAGAGACTTAGTTGAATCTCGCAATGTTATTATCTTTCCATTTTATTGGTAATCCGAATCATACATTTGCAAAACTCTAACGGCAACTCGCTCGCAGTGAAAATCAAGCCAACGAAACAAATCCGATGCCACTAAATTCATCAGAACGTCAAGGACCTTTTAGTACATAAATCATAAAAAAAGTATTAACATAAATATTGCAACACAACAGATTTCTTCTCAATTATTAAGTTCTAATATCAATTATACAGATAAACGTTTTTCTCTATGCATTCCCCCATGATAGGTGAGAAAGAGCATATGATTACTTTATCTGTTACAGGCAATATAAAAGTGATTCCCAACGTCAGCATGCGGTAATTCGTCAGAATTTCGGCGACAGAGACTACTTCTCAGTAACGTCTGTGGGTAAAGAGTGAGAACCAGTCTAGCTGTTGAGTTTGCGTCTCGTAAGGAACCGCAATTCCATGACTCATGCAACTAAGAAGAGTTTAAGGGAAACGCCAAACGCTCTTGTATTGCGTGTGAACTTCTGATAACACATGAAGTTGGTTTGACAATGACTCAAGACACAGAAAAGCATACATTTTTGCATTTGTACTTTATGAAATAGTATAACTGAGAGTTTTGAAGACCATTGAAAGAGAAAATTGGGCTCACACACTTAAAAGCAATTACAACCTGAAATCAGGTGGAAAATCATTGCGTAAATAATTGTACGTTTCAAACATGATAAATATTTTTATGATTGAATCTGGGAATTTACCAGCAAACTGAACAAGAGAATACAGCTTAAAGAAACCGAACAAGTGAGTCTTCTACCATGCAGAAACGATGTTTCTTATGCATCTCGTAAAGAAGAAGGGCAATAAAATAAAACGTGTTATTTAGAAACATTTCATTTGAAAACGTTTTTACGTCATAATGTTTTTGTCGAGAATTAGCAGGTGTCACTTGAAATCTTGTTTTCTCCTTTTTTTACTTCGGAAGTTTTTTAGAGCAATTTCGCTCGTTCAATGAAATGTCTTTGGCGCTTTGAACGTTAGATCAATTTGCTAAACGTCTACCGTCTCATAATTCGAGAACTTCTCTGAGGTCACAACGTCATTTAGCAGCCGGTTATAGGGCCATAAAATAATTACTTGTACTTTTCTGTGAGTTGCCTCTGAAGTTTGTCGGAGTCGAACACGGGACCTGGAACCTCATATTAAAAAATTATTACATTTTCGTAGTCCTGCAGATGATGGCATAAGTTCTCTTACGTTTACTTTGCAGCGCTCTAAAATTAAAACTTGTTTGAAAATTTGGCGTCAGGACACTTTAGGTTTTTACCGAGCTGCAAAGTGGCCGACGAAGTGAATTAAGGAGCAAACATTGATAATTTCAGTTCTTCACTAAAATACCGTCTTCACATGTGAGGTAGTAACAGCTTTGTGTTAGATAATTCTTGAATACTTCGAAGACAAATGGCAGTCAATGTTTGCTTACAGAGTAAATCATGTCATTGAATTCCACTACTCAAGTTTGCCTCCGTAAAGTTTTGAAATGTTAATTTTCCCAGATACTGGAAAAGTTTGAATATTATGTCAAACCAGGGAGTTGCGTTTTTCAATCAAGGGAGGATTCAATGTTCAAAATTTATAAATGTGTTATTTAAAAGTTATTTTAAAATTATGAATATGCGTTTGCCATTGCTTCAATCAATTGAAATCCGCTCCTCACACAAGTCCTCCGCTGCGTGGTTCGAAACACGCTTCATATCAGCCGCAGGATCTTGCAAACTGGCAACACAGCTTTGAAATTCGGTTAATTCATCTTTTTCTCTCCCCGAGAAATATTTCCTTACTTTTTGAAATAACTGATCCTCGTTACCAAGTTTCCATCAGTTTGTGTTCCAGAAAAGTGACTTAAGCTTCGGAACTGATCTCAGGGAAAGAGGTTTTGAATGATGATGACAACTGTAATATGCATCAGCTGAAATACTATGATGTATGGAAATGCACACTGATGGAATCACAAAAACTGTCATCATTCTTAGGCAAAAATTTTGCCTGATTCATTAGTAACTGAGGTAAAAGTTATGCAAAATCTGGAAAAAACGAGACCATGACAAGATGATAGGCGTAAAATATTTTCCAATAAGATTGACTTCTCCATCAGGACGAATACCATTAAGAACGTCATTTACAGAAACGTAACTTCCGAATTATTCAAGCAACCATCACACTGAGGGCTTCATAACTAAGAAGGACAGAATACCGTGCGATAGTTAGCGAAATAATCTGACTAAGACCTGCCCCACTATCTCTAAGAGAAAAAGTTCATTGCTTGCCATAATGACATGTGTGACAATCAAATAATGACAATTAATGTCCCCGACTGCTTGGCGTTCTTCGAAGCTGGTAAAGGCATTCAAAGCGATGGTCTCACGCGTATTCATTTGAAGCAACAGTTGCAGCTACCATTGCAGCAACAGTTGCAGCTACCATTGCAGCAACAGTTGCAGCTACCATTGCAGCAAGAGTTGCAGCTACCATTGCAGCAATAGTTGCAGCTACCATCGCAGCAACAGTTGCAGCTACCATTGCAGCAAGAGTTGCAGCTACCATTGCAGCAACAGTAGCAGCTACCATTGCAGCAACAGTTGCAGCTACTATTGCAGCAACAGCTGCAGCCACCATTACAGCAACAGCTGCAGCCACCATTGCAGCAACAGTTGCAGCTGCCCTTGCAGCAACCGTTGCAGCTACCATTGCAGCAACCGATGCAGCTACTATTGCAGCAACAGCTGCAGCCACCATTGCAGCAACAGTTGCAGCTACCATTGCAGCAACAGTTGCAGCTGCCCTTGCAGCAACAGTTGCAGCTGCCATTGCAGCAACAGTTGCAGCTACTATTGCAGCAACAGCTGCAGCCACCATTGCAGCAACAGTTGCAGCTACCATTGCAGCAACAGTTGCAGCTGCCATTACAGCAACAGCTGCAGCTACCATTGCTGTAAAAAGTGTAGAAACTATTTCGGTGAATTTGCATGATAGCAAATGCAGACGGCAGCACAGGACAGAAAACTCGACTCACACAACAATAACAGAATATACGCTTGGTATCCATAAGCGTAGATGGTACAGGCGTTTGTTTTTTGGTGTGTGGTTGGTTTTGAAATTTGGTATTTGTGTGCGTAGTTGGGACTGGTAGTTGATATTTTTACGTGTAGTTAGCATTGGTATTTGGTACCTAAACGCGTAAATGGTACTGGTATTTAGCATTTATGGTCGTAGTTAGTATTGGAATTTTATGTTTATGCGTTTAGTTGGTTTTGATGTTTATGCACTTAGTTGGTATTGTATTTGGTGTTTAAACACTTAGTTGGTATCGTATTAGGTGTTTATGCACTTAGTTATTATCAGTATTTGGTATTTATGCACTTTGTTGGGTAGTTGGTTTTGTATTTGATGTTTGTGCACTTAGTTGGTATTGTATTTGGTGTTTATGCACTTAGTTGGTATTGTATTCGGTATTGATGTGCGTTTTATTCATCAATAATTTGACTCACATGCTCAAAGCGTTATCGAATTTCTTAAAAAGAAGAGAACAGTTAATAAGTGAAAATATGAGGACTTCCAAGCAAGCAAAAGTGCATCGTTAGAATTGTGAGCTCAAAACTGATGTTGATTGATAAAATACCCAATTTATTATACTTAAATTTACCGAAATATTTATAGTCAGCTTGTAGTGATTTTAAAATGCAATTTTTTAAATGCATAACTCATTCTAAAAGCATCCACTACTCTTTTCCACAAATGACATAGCTTTGGATTACATTGCCTACATACATAGTCCATTTAATAGCTGGAATTCCTTATTTTAACTTCGAATCTTTTTCGTTTCTGCAGTTCATTAAGACCTACCGGAAAACTTGACATGACTGAGTTACTGAAAAGTTATTGAAAGAAGAAATCATGAAAGAAAAAGAAAATGGTCTCATTTACTTTAGACGGCATATTCACTTTTTAGAGCTACCTCCTCAGTGATTAATTTCTCTACTCCGGCAATTAAATGAAACAACTCAAAAAAATCATTTCACTAAAACAGAAAAATAATAAACAAAATGTCATTCACCAAGTATGAAAATGAAAAATGCCCAAACCGGAGCGAATTGTGTCTTATAACACCTTGCGCTTGTTGGTGTAAAGGGATTAGAAGACGCAGCAACGCACGCCAGCAACACAGCAACAACACAGCAGTAACACAATAGCAATACAGCCACAACACAGCAGCAACACAGCAACACACACCAGCAACACACCAGCAGCACTCGGTAGCAATAAAGACGCCCCAGCAACGTCTGCTGTTCACTACGCCCAAATTGCAGGTGCCGGCGCTGCAACAAAACGCGCGGTTCTCCTCCCAAACCTGTTCTACACAACTGGAGTTTACGTGCAATGACCTGCTAGTTAATGTGCCCCTGCAGGAATTATTAGTTTGTTCGGGTCCTCTACGACATTTTGAACAGAGTGATCGGAATCTCTACGACAACACTGAGGAGAATTTTTAAAAGAATTTAAAAATTCTCTCCAGAAAAGAGTTTTTCTAGCAAATTTTATAGCAACTTGAACAGAGTGATCGTAATCTCTACGACAGCAGCAACCTTAATAAGTGTATCCTAGTACTGAAGAGAATTTTTTCTAGTAAATTTGAATGCGAATAAGGCTCTATTGTGTTCTCTTAGTAACTTATATTTAAATGCACTGCCAAAATCAGATTAGGCAAGGAAACGAACTCATTTTTGTTGTGCTTTTCCGTCAATCATTTTTTGATTCAACATTTTATACGGGTGTTACGATACCAATGTGTTATCAGTTAAGGATGTTAATGTTAAGGTGTTTTAAAAACCAATGTATCAACATTTCATGTTATACTTTATTGGAAATAAATTTTTTTTCTACTGTCTCTCATGCTGCTACTCCGTCTCTATTGTTTTTCTCGAATGAAATATTCTTGAGTTAAACTGATTTAATGTACAGAAACTACAAAATCCCTAAAACTTTTATTACTCTGGAGTTTTCTACTTCAGTGAAATGCTCTGGATTTCTGTTTTGTAAACGAAAGGCAGTGGATCTCTAAAGCAACGCTAATCAAAAGTCTCTCGGCCTATTGCATTTTTTATTCCATGAAATTGTCCATTTTGCTGTAGAGATCTTAGGTGGTGCCGATGGGATTAATTTCCAGTGAATGAAACGCAGCGAATAAAGTTATCTACTTCAAACAAAAAGCCTCGTAAAAACATGATTATCTGAATCTGACCGCTTATAAATTAGGTATACTGAAAAATTAAAAAAAAAATAAGATTATAGAGTCAATTAAGCATTAAATGTGGTACAAATTTTTCTCACAACTAAGCTGTTAATAGGAAGTTTAATTCAAGTATGCTCCATTAATGACATCCTCAATGTAATTGGGAAATATCAGTTAATGAGGTAATTTTTATATATCATCAGTATTTAGTACTATTTGATTTTTAAAAAACACTAAAGAGACGCAGGAACAGATTTAACAGATAGGGGGACAGTATGGACACTTACAAATATGATCGCAACATTTCTTCAAGTAAAACAATACTACACATGAGTGGTGCTTTCAATTTTCCTTAATGAAGAATGTTGGTAAAAACATTACATAAATTACATTATAACTTTTTTTTAACTAGAAGAGTTATTTTCTAGACTATTTTATGATAAATGCCCGCTTATAAAAAAATAACGACGAAATTGACTGATTCATCCATCGTAAAGGTCAGAGCCTCCTCCGAGGCTAAGCTGCTACAATTGAGATTATTTCTTAAAGTTCATTGGCAAATAATCTGAAAAATGGAGAAGAAACGTTGACGAAAAAAACAATTCTGTTGCAGGCGAAACATTCTTTTATTTTTCTTCGACTCTTCGTTTTTCAGTGCGAATGGAAACGGTCGCTTTACAAAACCGGCATCTGCCGCACATCCTGCGGCGTGATAAGCCCCTGTGTGTCTTGCTAGAGCTCTTTGTTTCCTGATCAATTTGCCTCGTTCCTCCAACGTATTTGCCTGAAATTATGAAAGATTTCCTATAGGATAAATTCTTCAAATCTGTGAGAGATTTTTAAAGTTAAGGTACATTTATGATATCAAACTGCTGGTAAATGAGTCTCAAATTGTTTTTAAATGCTTATCGAATTTTTTTTTAAATGGTTATCGAATTACTTTCCAAATGTTTATCGAATTGTTTCTATTAATCGCAAGAGAAACTAGGATGCATCTGGGAGGTTAAAAATTAATGAAAAGAATCACTCTAACGAAACGCTTGTCGAAAGATACAGACAGCGAAGAAATGCGATATTTATTCAAGCATAAATTAGATTCGAAGACAACACACCGATAAATCCTTGAATTATTTCAGCGTACACCTGCTACCAATGACTGTTAAACATATCTGTTGCTGGACAAAAGCCTCAAAAATATCCTTGAACTATTACAGCGTAACACCACACTGTGAATAATGTTCTTCGTTCGATATTTTATTTGAAAAACGTTCTACCAAACATTGAAATGCGTGGCGGTGTGAGTAGTTGTGTGTACATTACATTTTTCTGGATTGAACTATCGATGATATGCGAGTTGAATTCTAATTTTCCAGTCTAAATTATTGGTTAAAAACAAAACACAGATGGGTATTATCTACGAGCCTATGGGTACGAGTTAAATGTGTGAATTGATAGGATCTATCTCCGAAATCTAAACGTTGACATTCCTCCTTTCGTCGAGCAGACTGAATTTCGGCTTTGTGCACCAAACAAGGTTGCATGAGGGGATCAAATGAGGCGAGATATTTCCACAAAGTTCCTGGTTGGATTCTAAGGTTGTCGTCATATTTCATTTTCCATTGTCCAGAAGCAGGTTTGGCTGCGGGAGGTGAAAGACTGACCTCTCTGTCGTCTTGGTCTCGGGTCTTGTTTTGAGCGTTCGTTGCGGTTGCTTCCCCAGAGGCACGTGCTCAGCTCTCGCAGACTTTTTTTGGGTTCACTCGGTGTTTTTTAGCTTTAGCTGCTCATTCTGAGTCTTTTAACACCTCTGCTGATGCTGCTAGGAGCGTGACCTGGAGGCATCGGCGACCTCGCCTCTATCTTCTCTTCCACCTCTCACACGCACACCTCGCTCAGGCGACACGCCTGCTCAGCGCGTCTGCATGCGAACGAATAAAGTCAAAAAGTGTGGTAGTCACTGGGAATTAGCTATTTACACGTTAGGTGCGGTGGGTTAAGCTGAAGTTCAATATTCAACTAAAAGTAGAATTAATTTCAGAGATCAATTTTGAAAATAATGAACATTAAATAGATCACGCCTTCATTTAGTTTTCATTATGCATGTATCGAAATTGAGTTTGTGACTGCTGGTCGGTGAGCAGCATTATGAAAATTTCCTCAGTGACCACCGGTGGGTCACGTCGAACTTAAAGTGTTAAAGAATCGGGTTTTGTAATCTGTGGGATTCATATTTCAAAACGGTTTGAATTTACTTCTAACTATTACAACGGATCTATGAAATATGAAGTATAATTTCAAAGTTCTTTTTGTGGATCTGGGTTTGGAAATATTTAAAAATGTAAGCACAACTCATACTGAATTACCATTGAATTGAAATCAAACGGAATACTTATCATGTCCCGTCATAACTTTTTCGTTTCCTCTTTGAACACTTTTCAATTACAAAACAATTCGACACAGGCAGATTAAAAAAGTTTATTTCGCAATTTCGGTTCGCCTAGGTGTCGGACGTTGTTTTTCAATAATATACTTTCGTTCATGCTGAATTTTTGAACCTCCTACCAAAGGCTAGCATAAACGAAATTTTTTTTTGAAATCTCATGAAGAAATGCATTAAAATTTATCATAATCAACAAGCTACAAAATATAACTTTACTTACAGTATAACATTCAAGAGACAATTCATACAGAATTCCACTCTCAAGATGAAAATAAAAACCAACTTAGGGAGAGACAAACGTGTTTACCAGGAAACGCTTCGGAATACATATATTCCAACATCAGCGCTGACAGCAATAAAATACGCACGGAAATAATATCTGAAAAACATAGCCTAGTTTTACGAATTTAAAGTTTTTCTTAGTTTCGCGCGTTGAATCTTACTTAATTTTTTGCTTTTGTAACGAAACCAGTTACATTTTGAACCAAGAATACCGCTTTGTCGATGAAGACTGCCGACCAAATTCTATCTGTAATGGTAATATCATTACTGATAATATCATTACTGAAAATATCATTACTGATAATGTCATTTGTGATCCTTACAGAAGCATGTTTTCGTGCGAACCCCAGAAAATAAAAATGAAAATTGTGAACTGAAGGCGATGAATAATGCTGAACGCACCAAGGAAAGAATTTGGACGTTTACTTCAGTCTGTCAGAAGCATAACACAAGAGGTCAGAAAAATACTGACGTCTAATTGCGAAGACCAGGTAAATTTGACCCCAGGGCTGCTGCGGTGACTAGCATGTTAAACAAGGATTGCTTCATTTTCATTACTGGAATGCAAAATTTTTCGTTTAATTTTCAATACTCTAGGAAAATTCAGGCTTAAATTCACTATGAAACTTTACAGAAGCTGTGATTCAAGGAAGGAGGATGTCTTTGTAAGCAGTAGTATTTGTACAACTGTAAAAACCAGTAGGTACGAGAATATAATTCTTTCGATCGGGTTGCAGAGTCCTGCAATTAACCGAAATCAGGAACATAAATACGATGAAGACGAGATGATTGATTGCTATGGGGAGTGAAGAAAGTTATGACGGTGTGTTAGAATGAAGACATGCCCTTGTGATCAGCGAGTGGTTTGAGAGAGTAAAAATGTAATAGTTTGAGACAAAAAAAATGAATAAATAAAAAGCGAATATAGACTGAGTAAGGAAGGAAATGATCATGTTAGAAATTCGGGAGAAACAAATTTGAGTATACAGTGTCATAGATGAGAGAAGAGAGAGCGCTGAACAAAAGACGTGCCTAAGTAGAATACAAAATTATTTTATCCCAAACAAGTGTACAAATTTCCTATTCCCTCTAGGATATTCAAGTGCTTATATTAATCCCAGAAAGAAACGACGGTGACCTCGGTCGATCGGTACCCATTACAAACACTTACGAGTAGATAGAGAGGGGAACTGTACTTAATCCGTTTCACTTTCCCAACGGGCGGAAACAGCGGGCTAGCATACACAGCAGAACTTGACGCTCTGAAAAGATTTCACAGGCATTCATAGCCTATTGATCTCTGTCTTATGCTGAGTCTTTTCAACAATAGGGGCAGCAGGATGGTTGTTTGGCATCAATTGCTTAACAAATCATGACTTCAACGAAGCTCTAATTTAACCTGATATCGCACCATGATAATTCTTGATATGAGCATATATGGGTGCAAGATACGAGTAAGCGAACATGATGTGAAGTGACGTCTATAAACTTGCAACAGCTGTTGGATCTAAAATAAATGAAATAGACCACTGATCCTCCCTGTTGGATCTAACCCTGCAGCAAATGTAGTTAGACTCTGGTCCAACACGAGCCGGAGGGTAAAGCTGGAGACCACTGCATTAGTGGTTACGTGAATGTCCTGTCTCATCTGAGACCTGGTCCTGTGAGAGACTTCATCGGGGTTCATCCACAAAGTAATAATACAGAGTTGTTGCTTGCTTGGTTGCTTGGTCCGTCTCTCTGTCATGCTCTTAAGGATGCTTGAAGGCGCCACACACCTTCGCTTGGCATCACCGGCCTTAGTTATTCATTACCACTATTTTACTGAATACAAAATCAAGAAAAGCACATTCAGGTTAAAACAATAGTCATTAATTCACAATTTTGGTGTCCGTTGGTCGACATCACAATGAAACGGATAATAGAAATTGGCAGTACAATGTGAAGACACAGTGAAGGCTACAGAACGGCTACAGTGGCGACAATGAACGGCTACAGAACGGCTACAAAACGGCTACAGTTTGAAAATAATATGAGGTTCGTTCGGCAAAAAAAGGAAACATATATGAATAAACTAATGCAATTAACTTCTTAGTTCCTACACTCTTAAGAAATGAGACATTATAATTTATTTTAGAATATTCAAAGTCACAGCTCAAAGGAAATATACAGGTAAATGAACCTAGCAAATTATCACAGAAATATAGTCACAATTTTACAAATCACTCCGGTATATCACAACGATCAAAAAATCCGTGCTTATCACGGACACAAGTGTTCTACTCCTTAATCTAAATCAAAATTAAGAACTGCGGCAACAATGCTTAATGACCGTATCTGGGAAACGAGTTTCACCAATGCACAAGTACAAGAATATTTTAATCGCGGGTACTATTATAGGATAGATTTATTTGTTGGTCATCCACATCTGGAAGATATATTTGAGGAAAATATCGAATCTCGTCATTTTTGACCAGCCTTGCCAACTCTAGAAATTGCTATAGACACCTGCTAGTCTTACGGGAAATTGGATTGGAGAAAGCCCGGCTTTCCGGTCTAAATGTTTTCAATGACTTCAATGCAGTAATCTGTTCTTTTTCAATTTAATTAGGTACAATGTGTTTTTCTGCGATGTTACATGAAACTTTATATAATTGAGAAGACTAGCTGAATTTATTCATTTCTATCATTTATACTGCTCAAAAATTGAATATCAGGCTATCTGTTTTTCTTTTGAAAGACAAATTATTGTAGGTAGAAAGACCAAAACACTTCTTTAACTTTTAAATAAGTATAGCACGCTAAGTAACTGAAATGATATTTTTCCATGACATTGTCGTAGTAAATACAGCGGATGATTATATTTAATGTAGGACCGAATGTTTCACGCATGAAAGGAAATAGTGGATAAATATTCATTTTAACGAACAAGGACGTAATGTTTCATTTGGATATGTTGTCAAGATGTCAAATATTCCCTTCTCTGAAATATTCCAGTCAACATCGACCATGTCCTGCATTTCAGTTTAATGGTTCGGTGGGCCGGGAATTTTCTATTGACAAACATTTCACACGCGCGTGAGCTGTTTTGAATTCTGCGACTCCAGAGAGTGGAACAGAACTGTTCCATGGTCGTGAGATCCAGAGCATCCAGTAAGTATTCGCCCTAATTGTGGCGTATTTATGAGTATAGCTTTCGTCCTATCAAATTACAGGACATTACCGAGCTCGTTTCGTAGGGGGTCTGTTGAATCTAATCAGAAATGAATTATAATTTGCGCTCCTCATTTCTATCATGTTGATTTCAAATTAGCAAATGATATGTCTATCCGGATTATATTAAAAAACAATGTTGCTAAGTCCTGAAACAAGCAAGAAGTTTTTAAGGTACTTCAGTTAACGTATTTACATTTCGTTAACTCAAAAAATGAAACAAATTAAATTTTGAAAGGACCAGGAGCATAAGACGTCAAAATTATTTTTAAGTATGGGTATGTCGGCTGCTTATTTCATGGGTAAAAATTGATATACTGGGGAATGAATACCTTCAAATAGCAGAGGAAAATAGATTTTGCTTTGATACTGAAGCTTTAATGTTCAAAAGGCTCCAAAAGCAATTATCGGTGAAGAAATTATTTTCAGAGATGCTTTCTATTCATCATTTTTACATCGGCCGACTTCCATTCATAGTCTGTATTAAAATTTTAAGCCCAACGGTGTTCAGTTTTGCTCGTTCACAATAGGCTTTCAAGATGCCACTAAAGGCAAAATAAGGTGCATCTCCTCCGGAATCTGAAAAAATTTCTGGAATATGTGTTTTGTCTTGTTGTCGGAGTCACAATGCGGTTTGGGCAGCTTGATATGAAAGAAGCCTTCAAGTAGATCGCTTGTCCGAGCCTCCGAAAAAATTGATTGGGTTTGGGGCCACTAACAAGGTGGTGATTGAGCGCCCTCACTCTAGAGGCTCGTGGACGAGGCCGCCGCAATCACTGGACGTTGGCTCAAGGAAGTCAATAACACAGCGGATTACGGACTTCCGCTCCCACCTCCCAAACAAACTTTGTTTCCACAGCGCCGAACTTGGCCGGCAGGTGGTGAAAGATTGAGTTCTCATGCACCAAAAGTCTCGACGAAATGTGGTAGAGGAGAGCGGTGACGAGCGAAGAAAATTTTAGTGATTCGTTGTGTAATTGCTTGAAATACTTTATTCCACAGCGTCAAAATTTAGGCGGCAAGTGGTAAAAGATTGAGTTCTCATGCATCAAAGGTCTCGTCGATATGTGCAAGAGGAGAGCAGAGATGAGAGAAGAAAATTTGAGTGATTTGTTGTGCAAGTGCTTGAAAGGCTTGTTAATGCACTGGGCATCTGTATAGAACGTACGTAACTCGTTTTTGAGGTGTAGAAAAAATATTTTAAAAAAAGACTTAAAAGAGGTAAGAGTCAAAGGGATATTGTATTCCAATACTTATAGAAGCTTAACAGTCGGTTTAAATTTTAGATAGTGACTTGGTTTTTTTGTCAAACAGTTGTTGCTCAACCGTTCACTAGGGTGATATGTAAGTTTTACCTTAAAGTTTGGACTGTTGACTAGAGCAATTCGCTACCTTTGCTTCAACAGTGCATGCTCGAGAGTAAGCCCTCGAGCTCTAACACAAATTGTTAGAATTGTTAGAAAACTGGACGATCAGTCAATTAGAGTCCTAAGTTTTCGAAACTGGAGCTACAGATCAACTTGTGACATTTGGCTGCCCTTTTGGATGAGTGAGCGTTGCACGCTATTTAATCGCCAAGTCAGAGGAGAAATTTCAGTAATGTCAGCTAATTAGCGAGGTCAGTCGGAATGATTAGCAAATCAATTTCGCCGCTCCACGTTACTTGATTATTACAATAATCATTTCATCATTTATCATAAGTAATGATCATTGTTGCATCAATTTAGTTTCCCGTACAAATTTCCACGTAGCAACCAATTTGATTAATTTTAAAGGCTGAAAGCTATTTTTCGACTATGTTCAACTGAGTTTATTCTATTCAAGATTTGCTTTGCTGCAAAAAATCAGTTGTTTAAAAATAGTGATGTAATCTCACAGTAAATTTGTTTTTCTGTGCACTAGTCAGGTGTTTTCTCAAAACTTTTCTGGATCTTCTAATTTCACCTTGTGAGAAGGTAAAAGTTGAATTTTTTTTAATTCAAGATGTATTTATAAAATTGAGTTGATCAACTTTTTATCATTAATAATTGTCTCTGTTTTTATTGATTACATTGACTTTCATTAATAACTGCCTTTGCTTTTATTGATGACGCCTGAAGAACTACAATGAACACTGGTTTTGGAACGTTTTGCTACTTAACAAACGGGTACATGCGAAAGGTATGCGTCAATCAGTGGACGATGTTGATCATGTAATATTTGCTCTCTTTATGCTTCAAAATTTTTTATGAACGTAAAGGAACTCCGTATAACAGTTATATTTTTATTTCACAATTTGGCTGAGGTACGTTATCGTTCGATAGGCTAGGTGTTACTTTAGGATCATTAAATTTTCAGAGTCAGAATCTTAGAAAGAGACTTCTTTTAAATTTTAAGGTTTACACATTGTCAAAAGTTTAAATAAAATTGAAAGCATGTGTTTTGAGAAAAACTAACTGGAATAGATCATCAAAATTTATATAAAGTCCCATCAGGTTTGTCGAGTGTATTTTGTGTGTTATAGGTTATTCAGAAAATCCATTTATTCATTTTAAGTGACTCGAAATTCAAAATGAATTTTCTGTTGTTACGAAAAACCAAATGCGTGACCAGAACTGATGCGTGAGTTAATGTCTACTTCTCTGATAACATCGGTTGAAGACACCCATATAGATCATTTAATTAAAGCTATGCTACATGAAAAATGAACTTCAGCTGAACGCATTCAGTTTTACTGAATCGCCGGGCATTTCAATGGAAAGCTCAATAGGTTTTCCAGGACTTAGCTTCATAATTCATACTCTGACACCTTCACAAAAGAGGACTTTCAGAGCCCAGAACTGGAGGTATTTTCGTCAGAAGGTTTTCTTAATAGAGCCTTTGTTAAAAACCCACACAGCTGAGGGCCTTTCCTGTTACCCACGACGCCTCACAATTGATCCCCACTTACCGAATTAAAAGAAGTGTGACAGGTTATCAGAAGAAGTCGTGCGCATAATATATGATGCCCTTCGCGTGAACTGGGCCAAAAGAATGTCTCGAGATGATCGAAGAGAAGTGGAGTGCGCAATTATTAGTGACACTCTTAGGTGGACAAGAAGAGTATTTGAATTGAGTTGGAGTAATTGATAGAGTAAAGATCTTTAGGGTTACTGGATGCATGAAACGTTATTTGTTTGAGATGTCGCAGAGAGAACCAAGATTATCAAAATTTGATGTGTGGTTAGAAATTTATTTTTACCAGAATTATGCTCGTAATTCTTTACTTTACATGAATTAAAAATTCGGTTTGTTGACTGCATGACTTAATACCATTGGTAGTATTAAATCTACGACAAAATATTTTTGTTATTCCATTATTAGACCATAATTCACCTTTTTTCAAATTCACTTCCACACCAGCGTGTACTGTTCTGCTCCATTTCTGATTATCACTCATTATTTGAATCAATAACTGTTTCTGTTATTTTATACCAGTTTTTAGTACTGATTCTTCCAAATCTAATATTGAGGCACGTACAACTCTAATGTTGAGGCACGTATAGATCTAATGTTGAGGCACGTACAAATCAAATGTTGATGCACTCACAAATCTTATATTGAGACACGT
>JACJUY010000047.1:237097-249444 GCA_014220935.1 Platorchestia sp. MABIK
CGTTTTCTTTTAATAGTTTGAGATGCATTTGTTTGGTGAGTGGATTGCTTTCGTTTCGGCACGATTTTTGTACCGCATCTCGGTGCAGGGTTCAGAGACTGACTTTTTTGGCTAAAATCCTCAAGTTTGAGCTTTTTCTGGTAAAATTTCACCATGAAAGATTTTCAGCGCCTGACTACTCTGCTGGTTACCCGTCCGCGGAGTTCTCTTTATGAAAAAATTTTATTTGAGTGCTCTTCATGGTAATTATTTTGGAAAAAATAACTTGCAAATTGTGGTAAGAGAAAAAAAATCGAGCAACTCTGGTACGACACAAGGTATCAGCCAGTCTTTACGTCATGTGTTCTAAGTCTCGTTTTTTGAGTTTTCAACTGACTGTGAAGTAGCTCGCAAATGAACACTAGAGGTCAAATAGATACTTTTGTATAACTAGCAGTGCTAATGTCTTAAATTTTATTCACATAAGAATTCATCTCATAAGTTTCAATGAAGTAAACATGCAGATCCTATGAGAATGTCGTGAAATAAGTTTGTACGTCAAAAAAATAATCCAAACTAGTGTGAAAAATTATGCATTGAATGTCATCCATAAATCAAACTCAGTTGTATATTTGCAAATACATTCCCAATATTTCATTCTGGGCACCTGACGCAAAACTAAAATTTACGACCCTTCTGATGTAATCTGTAAGAAGAAAAACTATCTACTGATGATAGGAACAGTTTCATGTTAAGAGAACAGGCCGCCTGCGGAATACAGTCCTGCGTGTGTTACGGGGAGAATAGCATCCAGAGAAGCCCCAAAGTCCCGAGATTTGAGCGGATGCACTACTCCGTGGGTGTCATTACTTGTTTCCACTGGAACCCCTAATGTTCGGCTTGTGTTAGATTAAACTCACTCTGATTGAGAGTTGCACGCGACTCTTTACAATCTTAACTTGATTGTAGAACCGCCGGTCTGGAATAGTAGATGATTTCGCCTTCTTTTTTGGTGCAATCTCACTTTTGCGGATGAATTGTTACCTGTGCTCGAATTTTCATTGCGGAGACGTGTGTGTGAAAAGGTCATCGTATACGATAGTTTTACCAATCTTCCTCATTTACTTCTGAACTTAACTTATAAATAAAGTGCGTTTTTCGTCACTTTAGATGAAACTCTCATTCTAAAGAGTACTTAGGGAATATACTGAGAGCAATTTTCTTCTCGCGAACCATAATACTTTTATTGTCAACGACCACGAAGCTTTCTATTACTTTGGCCATAAGTGGCTAATGCTTTCTCCTAAAGTTAAATGAGAGAGACGGAAGTTTGAAACCACCATGTATAATACTTCAGAGACACGCTGCATTTAATACTTCAGATGCACACGCAACTATCGCTTGCCGAAGCCATTCATTGAGTAGGTAACATTTACAAGCCCACATTTTTGAAATCCAACTTGCGAGAATGGACTCTCACGTGGTTTTGAATTTATGTCTCATGACTATTTATTAACTGACGACTGATGCTGGACGAAAAGTCGTGCGTATGTTGATTTTTATATCATTAGGACCCCTCGGGTACTTACAGTGATGCATGTAATGAGTAGAAAGCAAATATTTGAATTCAGCTCACATTAAAATGGTTAATCCAATGTGTACACTTATCACTATTGTATCAACTTTTTATATTTGGCTCTTTTGTTTGTCGCCCTTAGTTGTAAAACATTTTTTTTGTCTTTTTAGATCTTTTCTTTTGTCTCTTTCATGAATTCAAACCTTTTCACATAGTAAGATTTTTTATTATAATAAGCGATGGATATACATGAGATTTACATCGATGAAACAAGATTAAGAGTTACGCTAATAAAATGTAACATGTTCATCGGTGAAATATAGGTGTGTGGGACATCCATCATCAGGCGTTGACCTTATTTTCAGTACACCGAGTGGAGGACGTGAGTTGATCTGCCCTTTCCCTCATCTTTCTTCCGTCAACCCTAATTTTAGAGCCCCACAACGAAGTTATCAACCAAAACCAGAAATTAACGAACCAAAATGTGCATACTGATGATCAGTGTCAACTTCCGACCGCCACTTCGACATGTGTATCTCGTCCGCGTCGAGCAGTCTGCGGTTGATGGTGATCAGACAAGGCGAGTTTTGCGTTAGTGTAGTATTAGGACTCCCCATCTGGTTGGATGTTCCCTACAAATAAGTTCTTATTTATATTATTTATTATTAAAAAAAATGAATTAATTTTTACGTTAGGTGTACGATTAACTAAGATTGATCAGTCTGTTGAATATACCATCCGGATACTTCGTCAATTGCCCTTTTTGATAAAAAAAACAGGCTGGTCTTATTAACTCCAGCTCAGTGAAGCTACATGAAGTTACTCATAGTATTTGGAGCGTGATTTTTGTACACTGTTTAAGCATTTCTGCTGATGTTCTTAAAAAAAAACTACAAGTGTGGCTGAATGTTGTTCAAGACCAGAATGTTGAAAAAGTGGATAATGACCGATACATTCAAAAAGCCATATAAGGCCACTTGCTCATAACGAGGATTCATTGCGTGCGTTCATTTTGATCGTTCCTGCGTGATGCTGACCAAAAAGATCAACCTAGACCAGCATTTTGAAACATTCTAAGTTAAAGATCGAATTGTTGTTAATAAAATCAGTTTTTTCAATCAACTCGATGTGTGAGAAATTTTCTGGTTGGGATAATTCCAACTTAAGAATCGTTGCCGGCGTCTGTGCATATTAGCTCAGTAAGACCCGCGCAGCGCAAGTCAGCGCAAAAGCGTTCGCGTGAGGGCAGATCGCCGCTGCATCTTTAATGGCGACCGAGGCTGTCCTGTAGCTGAGTAAAACTTTGCCGTTTCAAGCAAGATAGTACTGCTAAAGACAGCTACTGCGCCAAGTGGACATTTTTACGCTGCCTCTGGGCAGTGCAGGCGTTCCAGCCCCGTGAATGCGTCGTTGGTTTACGGTGGCATGCCACCACCAGGACGGCGATTTTAAGTGAGGTTAGTGTGTTAGACGATGAAGGAGCAGAATATTTTTCCTGATTGCATTTTGGAAAATCATCGCGATAATTTATTCACAAACGAGAGACGATACTTTTATACTAATAAAATTCAACCCCTTAGGAGGTTGAACCTTATAAATTAGTGAGAAAAAATTTGTTTACTGATTCCCACATGAATACCATTTCATGTGAAAATAGCGGTTATTCAAATCATATTCATGATTTACTGACATTTGCACCGCGAGTGAACAAACTCTTTAAACGAGAAACACAATCGAATTCTCTTGATTCGCAAATAAATTGTCGGTGATGTTCTCCTGAGTTCGTACATGAAATTATTTAGCTCCTTCATCACCTAACGTACCAACCTTATTAAAACCTGTAACATTGATTGGTGCAGGCTACTGCCAATTAGTGCCACGTTCAGGTATCTCGTACAGAGTAGCTAGACAATGAAAATACTAAAAATGAACGTTTCTATTGTTCCACTATAAGTTCTTCGCCGTGTCGTGCACAACGTAACCTGAAGTTTTTATCCTTTATGAACTTTTCTGCGCCTAAGGCCAGAATCGGCTTTTCTTGCTTCTCAAAAAATTTTACTGTGATTTGGATTGTGTAGGCGAAGTCATTAACATAACTTGTGAAGACATTTAAAAAGGAAACTTTAGAACGTACTATGCATCATCCGCATCTGTATCTGTGAAAAGAACTTGGGATAATATTTCCAGGGTTATAAAAAAGCACCTACATTCAACCAAATAAATACGCTAAACTAGCAAAATGTAAAGCCAAGCCTTTCTTCTGAATACACCCGAAAGCGTGATTTAGATTGCGAGGCGTTCAGAGGTGACGATGGTAACAAGCGAGAGGAACAGACCAAATCTCCGTTATTGTGACCTCATCACATAAAATGCGGTGGCGGGACTCTCATAATATTTTTGCCACGTAACGTGGAAAAACGACTAAATTTGTTTGCTCTCTTTACTAGAGGAAAGAATTACACGAAATTGCTCGGTGCCGCAAGTAATTGGGGAGCATCGCCGAGATGAAGCTAAGTTGCGTCTTCCGCGGCAATAGAAAGGAAACAAATTAGCATGCCATCACTTTTACAGTTGCTGATTCGGTTATGAAATTCGAAGGAAATCGTTATGAACAAATATATTAAGAAGCAGTAATGAAGAATAAAATGTCATGTTTATAGAAAAGGCTGCTCATCTGCATGAAAGTGAGTATCGAAATCCGTCAATTTCATTTTCGTATGTAATATTTGTAATTAAATTGCATGAAACTGATCAAAAACGCTTCTACAAATAACGTGTAAATTTTGGGAACCAAAAATTATACTTCCAAGGAGAAACAAAAAAAATGCTCTTGTATCCTATTTACTGATGAGTAGAAAGTGAAAATTGCCTTCAGCTCAGTTTTGAATTAATGGTTGCGGTTGAGTGAAGAATAAATAAATTGATTCTTGCATTCTGCTTTAAGCGGGTAAAGTTGAAGGTCTTGCATTTTTTTTACGTCACTTTAACGAAGCCGAACAATCGTCCCTGATTAAATCTCACACCCAGTACCGCCAGCTCAAAGGTACCTGGCCCTTATACGGAAGGTGTTGTACGATTAGCCCTCAATTGCTATTCCTTTTGTGAGGGAGCAACAACTGGATGCAGCCCCTCCCAAATGCGAAAGCAGGTCAGGCTTGCCGCCATCAGCTAATTTTGTATTACGTTGTCGCTTGTTTAGGTCGGCCGGCACACTTGCTTCCTGACCAGCCACTCCCGCCTCCAGCCTGGCTGACCGCCGCTCACTCGACGGCAGAGGTGAATGTCTCTCATCAAGAATTAAGTTTTAAATCTCAAACTCGGACTTGCCACTGAATTTAATTTTGCCATGCTTTTTGCTCTCCATAGGTCACCATCAAATCGAACGTTGTAAAGTTTCCTGGCTTAAAAATAATATAGGATATATTGTTTAGCATACGAGAGGTATGCCGAGAGTACAGATTTTAAGCTAGGCTAGGGAGCCGATTCTGGGAATAATCTCCTATCTCGTGCCATAGAAAGACATTAAATGTTTTATCGTGTGAAAGGTTTTTATTTGTAAAAGATTAATTCATTGAAGAAGAATTTTCCGTGAATGGTTACTGAGAAATTTTCATACTGTGTTCATCTATTATCCATAGTCACCTAAATAGGGACAGTTTTGAACTTTTCGGGACTGTGAACACTTTTTAGGAAACATGCTGTCTCTCCACAATTTGCTTGCTTTCAAAATTGTTTCCCTCTACTCAAAAGCTTAGGGAAGTATATGATATGTTCTACAAATAAATAAGTGGTATAGTTAGTGTAATGATGATTATGTAAATACGCGACTTTCAACTCAATCGAAATATTTTGAAGTTTTAACGTCACTTTCTTCAGCTACACAAAATACATTAAAAAATGAGCTCAAAATCATTATACATTGCATGCATTTAAAAGAATTTTGAAAGATTCTGGACTATTTATAGGGAGAATTTTTTTCCTTAGATTTTATGAGGATGTAGAATGTGCCCCTCGCTAGTTCTATTGAAATTCGCTCTATTTTTCGTCGTCCCTAAGTGTTCACGCTCCAATTGTCGGAGTTTGTCTGCCATAATTTAAACTGGCGTGTACGCCATGACCCTAATTTCTTCGACCTTAGAGTCCATAGAAGTATAATAGCCACCAAATTAGCAAACAGCATCAATACAAATTGCCAAGTTTTTGCTCCTCTGACATTGGAACAGCACCTGGTTCTGAGACACACACTCTCACTCAGAGTAAATAAACAGAATGTCGAGTTTTCGAGTGCGTGTGATGCCCAGAAATATTCCAAAGAGCAAATATGGAGCTCGAGATCTGCCAGCTGTAGACTTCAAGATAACTTATATGAAGAGTATGATCCATTTTGAGAGAGACGGCGTGAACCATAAATTTTAATTGATCAACAACCTCATTAATTTTATGGCAGTTTTGTAACATTGATTAACCTAAAAAATATGGTCATTTCAAAGTAAGACTTCAATTTCGTTTTCGTTTTGTCCTATTTGCAGTTGAATTGCAGGAAATGATGATTTTAAATCAATGATCTATTAACTATTTATAAATAAGCTAATAATAACTAATGAACTATGAGACTATGAGGTGAGAATTGGAAAACGCAGAAACTTGGAACAACTGACACCATATCACAATTTTATCCCGTACTCAGAGAATATCATTTGACATTCCTCCAATCATGAAATAACTATAATATTTTCTGCAGCATGATTTAATTACGTTTTTAGGCGAGAACTTTTAAACGGTATCAAATCTCTTATGATAAAATATTTATTTCATGCCAACTCTTATGCTTCTAGTTGAATTAAATTAATCATTTTTGTTACGAGGCGGTCAAAAGATACATGCTCTAAGATTAAAATTGGGCCTCAGCTGCAACATGCCATAGCGCTTCGTTAGAAACGTTATCGATAATTCGCTTGCATAAATTGAAGACATAAGGAAGCTTGCCCTGCCTATTCGCTTAGTAAAAAATGCTTCTGAACAGACCAATACTAAGCCAAAAAATTCTGTCATTTCACTTATGAGTTTTTTTCAGAATAGTACTAATGAGAATAAATTTTAAAATGGTGTAAATCGACATACAAAAATGGATTTTTCCTCCAGCAATGACTTTTAATAATTAAAGTACTCATTAAAATATGCCCTTGATCTTACTTCCTATTGTTATGAGAGTAAAATTAAAGCTGCATATCATCCTTTTAAATATGTATTTACTTACCAGTGATCTGACTAGTTAGAATTAAACCTGAATCATCTAGCAGCCAGTACAGTGTTGAACTCAATTGTCTGAATATCTCGAAAAGTGGTTTTTAAGGAAGTGCAAAAACTTTGAATATTATACTAGGTGTTTAGTATATTTTAACACAGCATATGTTATTTCTGACCTAAAGTTAATTTCCATTAAGTTGTACTACCAGTAATTAATTTAGGAATTCGTCAAAGGATTTTTTTCCACAAATGAGTTGAACAAACTGGGGAATGGGAAACGAAAATGCGTTAAAACTGAGCGTTTTTCTGAATCTTTAATATATAAATATTACAAGGAATCATACTCGATGTAATCGTTTGTCTTAGGTACTTTCTAACACTTGGGGTAACTCGTTAAGAAAACAACAGTCGCATGCATTTTACTATAAATGGGATCATCCATGGCACATCTGAGTAAAAAGCAAAAATTTCAGTTAACGGGTTAAATTTATAATGAGTTTAAGTTGAGCATTCTTTCTAGGTTTGTTCCAAGACTTATGGATTATATCTTTTTCGCTCAACACTGTTGAGTTTTTTTGCTCATGCTACAACTTTTTTTTTTTAACGATGCTCGTTGATAAAATATCCATTGAAAAATGTGCGTACGCTATCGAATGCAAGTTGTAGCGTCGCACGTGATGAACTGTGTAGGTGAATTTTCTAGAAAATATTGAAAATGCTGTGAGGTTTACTGTACTTTTCATTTTGGGTACATGGCTAAATTTTTTCAGGTTTCTGCTTAGAGTGACCAGCAATGACAATGGTCATATAATATTCTACTGTATTATAATACGATCTTATAATATAATCCCGAGGTAGTTGAACATTATAAAATATACACCACACAACGCATATTTTACGCTTCAGTTAGTAAATTCAGCCTCTAACTAGGAAAAGTGGTGTACCCGTATCGATTTTTGACTCTGTGGGATAATTAGCTGGTTTTTAACTTTTTACAGAAAAAGCCTGCCTGCAGTTCACCAGCAAAAAGCATCTACCACTGTTTGATACCATAAAATAGCACGGTAAAATTAAATTCTTTTAAATTTTAAAGTCTCACAACGTACTCACGAAGTGAATGGTGCTCCAGGTAAATTGAATAAACTATGATCTCAACGTGTAAGTGAATTTTTTGATGTTCCCGTATCAAATTTCCATAAATAATTTTATGAAAGAAAATAATTCAATATAATAGTTTAATTAAGTAGCTTAACATTAAATTAATAGCTAGGTTAGGGCGATCCATGTGAATCTTGCATGCTGAGGAAGAGTTTGGTAAGTTAACGTCCCCTGAGATTATTTTTGGAATCGACCACCTCAAAAGAATGACATGATCGTTGAACTATTTCAGTTCTGTGCTTTGATTCAAATCTATTATGACTCTTGAAACCAAATGTTTTCACCGATAGAGGTCATGTGACGAACAATCTTTATTTTCAAATTGAAAAATGAAGTTGTCCCTGAAAATATTCCTATTATTGGCCAACGAGCGTTGTTTGCGCTTTACGCTCGCTCCGTTCAAATAGGAAACGTTAACGTTAGTATTTTTCAGTATTAAAACATAGTCGCTTCTAAACAAACTGATGACAATCAATGTAAGCGTGTGATTATTTTTTCAAGTATTTACTCCTAAATCAGTTTCACTGTAGTATGTTCGTTGCAAAACAAGGCGGACGAATCTATAGAAGTCATCCGACTCTGCCATCACGAGGTTGCTGAGAGCGTTGGGGACTGATGAAAAGATCAGCTCGGTCTTGACCCAATTGAATGACGTAAGGCGATAAGTCACTGGTAAGAAGGGCCTTATGAAACTCGCTCGAGTCAAAACAAAGCTGTTCAGGACTGAGAGGTCATCGAGGCGATCTCAGGGGGCCGATGATTTTGGCATTTGGCAAGGCGTGGCTTCTGGAGGATATGGTGAACTTTGGCTCGTGAATTACCTTTATTTTTGGTCAATGAGCTCGTGGTATCATGTGATCTCTGAATTTGCTAAATATTAGCTGTTGCACTGGAATGGAAAGCATATTAACACATATCCTGCGAAGTGATCCACCGGTGGTCACTTCGGTGATTTTCATAGCGCTGCTGACCTACCTGCAGCCACTAACTAAATTTTATTAATACTCAATGAAAGCTAAATGAAGGATCCAGTTAATATGCGCTATTTCCAAAGTTGATTACCACAATTGACTTTAAATTTGAATTGAACATTGAACTTCAGTTTTACCCATCGCAGTTAATATGTTAAAGGGTTTGCTCGAATGTTGAATTTATGGTGAGACCTAATACGTTTGGATAAAAAATAAAAATTTTGTGAGAAAATTTTGTTTTTTCTACTCGCATTGGGATACCCAAACTTCCATGCAGTATATGCTGTATGTTACTGTCTAAATATTTTCAACATGTGTATAACGATCATGAGTATGTCAAATTTTCGTTAATGCTAATTCCCTAAATTAACTTTCTTTTTCCACTCGATGACAACAATTACTAATACCTACGATTTTATCATTTCAAAAATACACAGAAAATTTCAAAATTCTAATTACTCACATCCTATTGCTGAGTCACGAAACTACCTCATTGATGAGCCAGAGAACTGCCTCAATATCGATGCTTACTTTCTCCATAAATAAAATTTCAAGCCAATGTAACAAACTGCTTACGTTTCGCGAGACAATGCATTTTCACAAGCGTAAACCCGTTACCTAACCATGCTAAGAGACGTAACCAATTTATTATAATAGAGCTATGATGCACTTATTTTCATGACTGGTGGCTTCATTAGTTGCGCAAGGATGTCTTCAAGAAATCTCCCGGAAACTGAGGGTGCCTGAGACGCGGCTCCTGAGCCGTAATGTGAGCTAATGGCTTCTGCCGCGGCGCCCCTGCGCACCGACACTCCTCCGACCAGGTGAGGGGCAGCAAAGTCAGGAAGTGTTACCTCATTTGTAACCTCTACAAGCTGAGAAAGAAAAAAGTTACAAAGACATTTGCTCTCTGTTAAATTGATATGTTGAAAAGAAAGTAATGGCTGACTTCAAATGGTTGAAATTGAAAACTGCGTTAACTGACTTTCTGTAAAAGTAGTAAGCCAATAAAAATCTATGCTTGAAGTTCTCGATTGCAAAAAATTTCAATATTCATAACTCTTTTGGAATCATGTTAAATTTGTTGCTCACATTGACGTTTCCAAGAACACTGAAAAATTTGAAGCGCACGAAGAATCTGTTCACCTTTTTTGAAATTCTGAAACTTCTAGTAGAGTCTTGCGTGCGCGAGTGATTGACCCGTAATCAGGAGATAACATGATTGACGGGTAAAAAATAAAATTGTACCGTGGGCTGTTTTCCCAAGTCTGTCAAAATGTCATTCAGTCATGCTAAAAATTCTGTCCACTGTTATCGTCTACAGTGAAGGAGCTATGTCTGTTCTGCGCGACAAGTCATCTTTTGGTAAGATCTAATAAGAGAGATTACCTCAAAGATATATATTTTAGGGATCGATTTTTCTTCTGAGATCGGAGTTCTGGGTGTTGTAAACGTTTAGCTGGGTAACCGTTCCAGCACTTTACAAAGCTTATCAAAAAGGCACCAGGATGCGACCATTTTATGTATTTTAAGCCGCACGAGAAACCTGCTGGCAGGTGCCCTGCATCCGGCGTCAGAACAGCAAAAAAATTACAGGTATCGACGGCCATCATTTCTTGCTACCGTCTGTCTAAGATGATCATTGCTGAAGTTGTTACAGACATCTAAGATGCGTGTAAAGTGAAGCTAGAACAGCTTGAGGCTTTCGGTAGCTACCATTAATAAAGTGGTACGTTAAGAAAACTCCTTTCCATTCTTAAAATGTGTAAAACAAGCTAAGCCAGTTTTTATCCCTGATTATAAAAGTCTGAGTTTGAGAGCTTTTTTGAGTATCTTATTCTTTTGGATCAATTGCAGAGCATTTAAGAAGTGAATAAAATAGTAGAGAGACGCACAAAGTGATCGTTCAAAATTATTTTGTGCTCTTAGGACTGTAATCTGACGAATGATATACATAGATCTTCATTAGCTAGACAACTGTTCTCAACCGTTTTAGAAAGGAGATGAAATTGTGGAGGCGTTAACTTCCAGCTGCAGGATGGTGCATTTAGGGTGAAATTCATTGAAGAAAATCTTGATTAACCGAACGGAAATGATCGATCGAGCTTTCGAACTCACCCCATGCAGTATTTAGCTGATGGACTTGGATGTTTTCTTCTTCGACTCACATTTTTCTTGTTCAATCAGAAACAATTTCTAATAGTTAAAACGGCTGATACACTTTATTTTCAGCAGCCAATAAACTGATATTGACCGTGTACGTGAAGTTAATTTGTTTGTATTAAATGAATTACCGTTCGTAATTAGTTAATCCGAATCTTGACATGAATTAGCGCTAAATGTATTAGTGTTAGTTCATATCGATGCTACAACAGCCTGTCATTCGCCTTGATGTAAACTTGATCTGGTCGTGCAGCTAAGTTGGCTGGGATAGCATCTTTTTCCTAAAACAAATTTCACAAACATTCGCTCTCTGGCAATTTGAGGTGTAATGGAATTCAATCATAGCTAAATTTTGAACAGTCTCATTCCTCGCTTCATGTTTCAAACTAAGTTTGATTTTTTGAGAACATGAAGGATATTCAATTGAAAATCGAGGGTTTTGATTCGCCTTCAATATTTAACGTTTTTTTTCAAAACTTGACTTTCATAAAAAATACCACCGACTGCACAGCAGTCACACAAGGGAGAAACTACACAACTCTGGGAAAGAAACCAGATTCACATGAGATCCTGGACTCGAAGTCTGACTCAGCGAGTTATGTGAGTCATCGAGACACGGAGATGAGCGAGACAGTTTCCAAACAAGGATCTCAGGCCGCCGCCGGAATATCACCTGCAAAATGGAGGATATTTAAGAAAGATTTTTGTCCGCTGTATCCGTTGAAACTTCCTGTTCTTTCATTTAAATGACCGCCAAACATGTTCTTACTGCGGCACCAGAAGGCGTTATAATGGAAGCCGTTCAGAACGAACGTTGATGTGGAAACAAAGGGAAGGGATAAAAGTTTCAAACGAGAAAACAAACGCGGGGATCCCTCATATTTCAATTCTCTCATGATTTTCAAAATTCGACTCAAATATCATCATCAAATGAACCTGTAAACGAAAACCTAAACTTGGGTAAAAAGTGAAAAATTCACGATCATTTAATGTCGAAAAGATCAATAAAAGTGTTAAGTGAAAAGGGCATGATTTGTTAGAAAAAACCTATTTTAACTTCCGTGTGTGAGTGCTGTATCAGCTTGCGCAAATCGAAAACAATATATGTAAAAAAGGATTTAATTTTGATTTTTCACAAGTTATGTAGATAAAAGTTTGCAAAAGCACTTTGAAAAAAACTGAGCCTAATTACTTGCAACTTAAATATGCGCGAGTTTACAAAAATTCGCCGTAAATTGCATCTGTATGAACTT
>JACJUY010000047.1:251773-284773 GCA_014220935.1 Platorchestia sp. MABIK
TACATTGAACGTCTTCACCTGTAGTGGGTGAATGCACTAGTAAGGAAATGACGCACGAGATTGTAGTTATGACGCCATTGTAGGTATAAACATGGCTTTTTGATTAGTGTTTTAATGCGGATTGAATTGTGAGATAAATCCATTTTAAAGTAAAGTAATGATGGAAAGCATGAAGCAGGTTTTTTGGCTTCCATGTTGAATTTATTTACAGGAGAAGGGATGAGAGACATAGTGGGCTTAAACACTATCGTAAAAAGAATGGTTCGTTATGAGAATTTTTGTACATTTTTTCCCAATTGGTTGCAAACATTATTTACAGCACTATAAACTACATCGAATGTGTACATATTAGCTTAGTAAATAGGCGGACATTTTAATTAAGTGGAAATTTGTTCATTAGATGACCAACAAATTGCCTCTTGACATTTGCAATTATTATTCTAATTGGTTCATTAAATACAATGTATTTTACAGACGAAATGGATCATTTTTTTATTCCAGTTAATGCTGTGGTACACATTTTCACGAATGCGTACTGTGACGTGCATCTTCATGCGCTGCTATTAAATGCAGTTATACAAACACAGAGTATATATTTTTAGTTTTTGTTTATAAACGAGTAGCCCAGATTTTTAAATTATACTATCAAGTTCATCCAATCAAAGTAATATAGGAGTGCTCAGAATGCTTATAATTGAATTATTCTCCACACCTTTGCACAAATGCACACGGATAAATGTGATAACGTCAACATAATTTTCATTGCTATCATTAATGTCTTCATGTATTCATGTTTATGTTCAGACATTTAGAATGGGAAAGTGAGCGGCATTCAGCGTTCAATTTTCTTGAGAGTACAGGAATGTATTTCGTCAAATTCAACGCCCTTTCCCTCTTCATTTACTTGCCGCTTATTTCGAAAACGCTGCAGAAAAACGCCCGCGCGGGAGGTTCTGCAGACAATGATTGAGCTCCATTCTTTGAGCAAAAATAATGCAAAAACGTCTCTCGCCATGATCGAAATTGTCTCACGAAACAATTGGCGTTAGCCGGCCGTTACGGTCTAACTTCATCCCCAGCGTTATGCAAACTGTTTTCTCGTCGTCTAGAATAAGCGTTCTTCTCGCTCTGACGCCGGTCGATCGAAATTTTCAGACCATACTAAACTTGTTTATGAATCGAAATATCCCACTCTTTACGTTTTGTCATTTTAAGACTGTCGATCAGTTCACGACACTTGCCAAACTGCACAAGCGAGTGTCGCAAGTGTGTGTCACTTCTTAAGTTATTGGTTCATTTTCCTCTTAGAAATCGGCGCAGTACTATCACAGTTCGGTCCAGTAACGATAAGGCAGTAGCACAGATGTTTTGCATGTTTCCTTTTACAGTACTTTTCTTGTAGCGTTCGAGCGCGTAACAGTGCAGTAATTCAGTAAGATAATTTAATACACTCACCGGTAAAGAACTTCAGGGAGCGACTGCATAGAAATGCTCGCTATTGACGTATCGTGTCGTCTTGTAGTACGAACTGGTGTAGCGAGTGTGCTGTGTGTAATTTTCACGGTGTTAAATATCTAGTTCTGCCGCCGATCTTTTCTGCTACCATAAGTATTGGCGAGATTACCTGCTCTAAATCGTACTTAAAGTGTCTTACAGCGACAAATTGCAAAAAACCATAGAAGACACCAAATTAGAAACGAATTGAATGTACGTGCAGTTAAATGAAAAAACATTTATAAGTGGCATGGATATAGTGATTTAGAATTTACTTGGAAATTACAGATAAATAAAAGTTTTAGTCCTATCCATCTCAAATTAATTTTGAGTTTGAAATTTAAATTTAGTAAATAGTTTTAGTTTCATCCTGCTGAAATTAGTTTTGAAATTATTGTAGTAGGTGTTTACTGGTGCAAACATTGCATGAGGTGGATTTGGTGTTGTGAGAAAAGTTCAGCTTTCGTTATGCTCCAACTACTCAAAATTTGACACGAACGACAGAAGGGATTACCGAATGAATTTTTACAGCATTTAAGAGTTTAGGAAGTCTAACTTATCAGATCTAGGGAAATCAGACAGCGCTAAATTTTATAAGCCCGCATGTACATAGACATTGCTAGAACACAAATGGGTCGAATAAAGTAAGTTAAAAGAGGTGGTTTAAAAATCGTTCATTCTTACTAATAATAATCAAGTCTTTCTCTCATTTTTGGCCTCATCACACTTTCAACAGTAATTATCAGCGTTCTTTAGTGTTTTCCGATAACAAGAACACGAATACGAAAACATAAATACAAGAGTAATACAAAAGTATCGACTGCTCCTACTGCTTGAATACGACTTTCATTACAGGTCGATTTGCGGGATTTTATGCGAAATTGAGAGGAGTTGATTGAACTGAAAGGTCGGCGAAAGAACGAGAACCGTTTTAAGTGGGTGCTCTGAACTGCGGTCTTTAGAAGAGCGAGAAAGAACTTAGTGAAAGGAAGACTTGGTGCACTCGTGAGTTAAGTTACTCAAGCTTTAGTTATGCGCGTCAATCACTAGAATAATCGCTTAGAATTAATACTACTTCAGTGGAACGTCAGAAAAATAAAAAATCAGAAAGGCGCTTTCCTTAGATTTTTATAGCAGTGGACTGCGAATGTTAAAAACCCATGACAACAGGTTGGGAAATTTTTACAGGGAAATGATCGACTTCAGTTATTAACGCTGTTTCATAAATTTTCTTTCTGAACCATGATAGGAAATTCAAATCTTATTAACAAAAGATTTGAATTATACACGTTACATATGTCAACAGAAAAGGTTTACCCGTGTTTTAATTTAATATGAATGCTGTTATATGAATATCGGGGCTACAAGATGTTTTCGTCATTAAATGAAGTTCAGCATTATAAAGAACTCGTCACGGATTACCGCAGTGTTCGTGGTGTCTGGGTTACGACAAGGTACGAAGAAAAAGAATGAAATCACCTTGGAAACAGAACAAGGGCTCTGTTTCAGTGGATGTCGAGGTCGTGGTTCACGAGCGTGACTGAATATTTGATGCTAACTCTGAATTAATAATGAACGATGGGTTTTATTCAACGGCTGAGAATAGTTTTTTTTGGCAAATTTATGACTCTGGGCAATTAAAGGTTTCATTAATTTTTTGAGTGGTGGTAACATTTCTCCACACATTTTTACATTTTGATCATATTTTTGGACACATGTGTTCATTAGATTCACTCGCGGTCGTTGCAATTTAGCACAAGTAAATGAATTTACATGCTTTTGTGTGGGATTGTGTTTCTTCATGTGAAGTATTTTCAATGCTCATAGCATTCGATTAACAGATCGCAACGGATTTATTTTCCTTTAGATCGCATGCACCATGGTCTTCTGTGACTAATCTTAATCGAAAATGCCGTGTGTTATGGACTGGAATATCCAGTTGCCCTTCTCATTCATGCTGTTCGGGGTGGCGTTGACATTTCTAAGGACAACCATCAAGGTTCACAAGAAGTACGACAAAAACAAGTTGCAATGCGCCACATACATCCCGAGATATGCCCGATCTCGGCTGCCGCGGCCAGTTTTTCCTCATCGCGTAAGTGGTGCCTGGATTATTTAAAACTTAACACCACCACAAAATAATCTTGACGTCATTGGCACGCCTGAGTACCGCAACGGCTGATATTTGAGGGGCATTCATCAGGTGGGAGTGGCCGCTCACGCAAGTAAGCCATCACGCTGTCAAGGTGAACTACTCTCGGGAGGCATAGAGGGCGCAGGAGTTGTGGGCTGGGAGTGGTCGTGCGGTTGACCAAGCCTCAGAGAACACAGCTTGTTTACGAGTAAATTGTTACAAAATAAATTACAACTAACCCTAGAGTTGTCATCTCATGCAAATTTCAACTTGGCGGGTAAAATTAGTCGCAGTATTTCCAGTTTTCATAAGTTGAATAAAAGATCGTATTTCATTTTAGTTGAACAACTGGGACTTATTTTTATCCGTATGAGTTGAAGTTTGCAAATATTGCATGACGGGAAGATCAACTGTACTGTTGTCTTTAGTTCTGAGTATTACTGGGTTATCTTCCATCTAAAGATACAAACGGCTTCTAAAAAATTTAATGGCTTCCGTTTTCTTCTGTGCTGGCTGCACCACTCTGAAAATCTGGAGTAAGATTTATTTCAAAGTGACACCTACCGAAGGATATGTTTTAGTTCAGAAGCTGCTGAAGGATATGTTTCAGTGCATATGCTACTACTAGACATGTTTTACTTAAGAGCTGCTGCTGAGTATGATTTAGTCAGAGCAACAGCTGCTGCAGGACATGTTTTGTGCAGCAGCTATCGAAGGACGAGTTAAAGTGGAATTGTGGACATTTCGCCCTTGTGTGAGCGTGTGGAATTGTTAATTTCTCACAGGTTCTCTGCGCATGTCAATTTACAAAATGCAAGTAAAATATTTTAATGGGCTTCTGTAACTGATTTCGATGATGAAAGCGTTAGACACCCATTGTAGTGAGTATTGAAGTATGGTTGAAATATCACACGAAGTAGAGAAAAATATAAAATTTTAATGATAGCTTAGAAGTGAGGGGAATTTAAAATATTTTTCAATCAAAGAAAAAAGATTTCACCTGTTTTTCAGGTCGATTGACTGCAATTTCTGGAGCGGGATTTTTAAAGCAAGCGTTTTGAACGTTGAATAGTTTTGTTTTCATTTGAATTAGCAATGAATAGAACGTCCTTCTCTGATAACGTGTCAACCACGAGATATTCTCAGTTTCTTCACACGACACAGCATGCAAATGCAAGTGAATGTCTCCAGAGTTCAGCCGCCTGTGTATACTTTAACCGACCTTTCAACGACACCCACTTTGCCTTTGCACGTTTGACCAGCAACAGTGAAACACGGCTTCTATTTTTCTCGGCGTGATGTAACGAACTCCACCCTTTGTGCCGGCCTTGAGTGGTCAAGGGGCGAACTTGCAGGGCACGCCATGGGAGGAGAAAGGCATCTGGTTCTTTTTAGGAGGTCAGCTGCAGCGTGATGACAGAAAACGGAACTCTGTTTAAAACCCGCCATTACACACAACGAGATGCAAGAGAGAATTTCTCCCCCTAATGAAGGTCCGTATCACTGTTGAGTTGCCAGCTGCGTCCTCGGCCTGACGACGCTGTCAAATTGGTCTCGTAGCTGACACGCTGTACACTGCTAGTTTCGGTGCTAAAGTTCTCCACGATCCAAAAATAAAACGTTTTTATTTTAACCATAGCAGTATGGAAAACTTTTACGAATGTACAACAAATTTTAAATAATTAATCGTCGAGTTTCAAGCTGCGTCTTCGGCCTGGCAACGATGGGAGATGGGTATTTTTCGGTGTTAAAGTTCTCTTCGATCTGAAAATAATGCGTTTTATTCGGACGAGAGCGATACGGAAAGAATTCTTACGAATTTTCACAAATTTGAAATAATTTAATCATTAAAAGGGTTCATGTGTGTGAAAATTAACAGGAAAAGTGTTTTATTCGCCTTTGCAAATATTTCAGCAGTGAAGTTATTTAATTGTGAATTAGATACTTTCATTTGTGTGAAAGTCAATTTTTTTCCAACATTGGCATTGCACTCTACATTTTATTAAAATTGATCTGTGTCCTAAAAGATTTTGAATCGCAATTTTCAAGATTTAAATTCTTGGAAAGGTCAGCCGAGATAAACAGGATCAGCGGACAATACCAGTTTTTTCGACGGCCATCATTGTTCATAACTGAGATTTTAATTTAGATTTTATATTCCATATCAAAATATAAGCATCAATAAAATATGTTTTTCATTATATATGTGTTAGTGTTTGTTCATTTGAATTGCTAACACCGAAAATGTAACAGTTAACCTGCAATATCTTTGTGTTGGTAAGCCTGACACAATTATTGGTTTGAATAAATAAAGCCCCTGATGACTTCATGTCGTGACCACAGCGTGATTGTATTCCCATCATCACAATGGTGATACAGTGCGCACGTCACGCAACTAGAGCAAGGGTAGCGAGTGCAGTAAGTGCCACAATATATCAAGCAATGCATGCCAGTCTGCCCTCGATGTCGTGCGCTTCGAAATCGAAAGTGGTCTGCGCAAGTAGCAGTGTCCGTCCATTTCCTGCCTTCGATGCACGATCGTGCGTTGTAATTCGCTCTTATTGTAACGGGTGCCTGAGATCAGGGTGGGCTTGCTAACGCTCCATGTTACTGTGTAGTTAACATGGGAAGCTGCAGTTGACGTTTGATGTGTTGAGCTAAAAGAGGTGCTGGTAGTCGTTACTTTCGCTTTTTGGAACAAGCATTTAAGATTTTGATGGGTGTGACTTAGATAAGTACGGTGTGACAGTGTCTTTAGCATTAAAAAATCGTGTCTGGGATGTGAGGTATCATAATAAGAGACCTAAAAAATTGCTATTGATGGTTTGGGTACCTACCTTAATTTACCTGTTGCAGTCATAAATTACGCCTGTTTCAATGCGTTGTCGAAATATGAGTAATCGTAACTGAAGTTAGATGTGGTAGCCGGTCAAATCCCGGGTAATCGATCATGAAATTTACGTTGAAAAAACGAACCTAAGATACCTGAGCAGTAGCAACTTCCACTCTCTGTTACGGGTCATCACTACATGAGTGTGTGTCACGTATTTCCAGCGTGGGAGACTGCTTTTATCGTAATTCACGTTTAGTTTAACGTACATGATACATAAGAAGCAATTTTTTCTTGGGAGTGAATAAATTTGAGCCGCGATATCTTTCATATATATGTAAATTTTTCAATGTATTTAGAAATCGGCTTATTTCATTCAATTTGAACCTGCGTCGTAGGCCTCCTGCTTGTATAAGTGACGCTCTTGCGATAAGTTGAATGCCAAAATAGCTCAATCCCAAGGACTGATGATTTGTTTGGCATTCAAAGAAAAGAATGGAAACGTGTATGAAAAAAACGCTGAAAACCATTGCCAATATTAGGGTAATATGACTTTAATAAATGTTGACACTATTAGCAAATCAAGCAATGGAGTTACCTCAAAAAGTGACGTAATAAGCATAGTGCGCTACTATGAGTTTCTATTGATGTGGTAGAAATTGGATAATAGTTGATTTTGAATAGATCCATCAAATTAAACTTCAGGTACATTTTCCAAATATCTGGAGAAAAGTAAGCAGAATCAGATAAGTAGAGTAGAAACAGGCACTAAACTATAATGACAATGCAGAAGGAATTAGAAATAATAATTTAGTTGCCTGATAAGAAACTCGCAGAGCTTCTCAAAAATTCGGATAACCAACCTAAAAACTACGTTCATTTGAAGGTCATGTCGGATTTCTCCTAATTTCGTGAGACAGAACACATCGCGAGCGATATGATAGTTAAAATTACCATTGTAATTTAATATATCTGAAAAACTACCAGGTAAAACTCAATGAACTTAACCCCAAAATGAAATGTAAATGAATACTTTACGTCACACTTTACACCGGTGCCATTATTGTTCTACCAAGTACTCGTACGGTAGATCCAGCAGCTATTCGGCAATGGCGGTAGCGGGAACTGACCTACAGTTTGCAATTTAATGCCGTTTCCAAAGACTAATGAAAACAGAGCACCAAATGGCTATCATAAAATTACCATCTCGTTAGAATGACATACTCAGGGCACAGAAATTAGATCAATTTGTACGTGTGTTTTGTGCACGGAACGCTTGCGTGAAGGTTAGAGGTAAAATCGTGTCCCTTGTAGCCCATACCCACCGCACGCCTGACCAGTTTAGTGCTCGATGGCGGTGCTGGACTGAAAAGGTCGACTTCTGACGAAATTGACCATTGTTGTTTGTTAGTTAGAGCGCTTGGTGTTATTTCGTTTTTGGTTCACTACGACTTACTTTTGATACAGATTTAGGTTATCATTTATTTAGTCCGTTCACTTTGTGTTCAAATTTCAAATTTATATTTTGCTATAGTTTTCCTTAAGTTCCCTTCAAATTAACTCTGATCAAATTTCTAGAACACTTTCTGTGGTGTTCACATGTATTCTTTAATTATTTTTACTTTCGTTAATTGTACTTCACCGTCAATGTTTTCTGCCGCCAAAAATTGAGAGTGATATTTTGAAGTTGGCGAATCAAAAATTCTTGATAAAATTTTAAATGAATAGTTCAAATACGTGTCCTTTCCTCGATTACTTTTTTGCCTGAAAACATTTAAATGAAATGAATTTCAATTAATAGGAATTAGTTGCAGTGAGAAAATATATTTCCATTTACGGTATAATATTTGATCCGCAGGAGACGGAGTCGACAAAATACTGTACGGAAACCAGCAAACGAGTAAGCTGTAAATTTAATGCTTTTATTTGTACAGGTGAGTTGGAGTTTGTAAGCAAGAACTCACTAAGCTTGTCTTTAAAGAGGGACAGTTGTAATTCCTTATTAAAATAGACATAAGTTCTTTGTTCATGAAGCCATGGTGATTGCCATGGTGACGTTTTTACTTTTTATATTAAGATAAGAATTTCCATATTCCGTGCAGTTGATAAATAAATTAAGAGCCATTACCGATAAACAAATCGTACGTGTTCGAATAAGGTCACGCAAACCATATTTGACTAACTGGACAGAGCAGAGCACTGCAATTAAAAACGTGCGACTTGTCTGAAGAAAGAGAGAGTTTCATTGAGACTTCCCTCACGGATTTAATTGGAGTCAGTCTTGATTGCAACAAAAACTCATTCACTGAAATCAATTGCGGTGATCTCGTGAATCTGCTCGAGGTCACATTACAAGGAAATCATTTCGTCTATTGTCAAAGTCTTCTAGTGCCCTTTGTGAGGAAGCAGCGATGAGGTGGTGGTCTTATTGAGATGTGCTCCGGCTTCTCGTTCTGATCTCATATCACGCAGCATGAACGCTGTTATTTGTTCACTTTCAACTGCTGAGAAGGTCGCCAGCTGCTACGAAAACAACACCCAGTGCGCTATTTGAGTGGCAGCCGCGGTGACACATCTGGAGCAACAGTTCACGCCATGATATTTAGTCGCTTGATGATGTTCATCTTGTTCTCTCCGTGTTGCTGGAGGACGGCTGTCACATCCGCCGGGACATCTTGTGACGAAATGCAACACTTTCACTCCTGATCGAGTTTCTGTTTCAACGCATTCCAGATGGTCCACGTGATTGGAATGTGAACGCTTTAGTTACACAGCAAACATTCGCGATGATGCTCGAAAGAGCAGTTCGGCTGTGAAATGTGACTCTCGAAACAAGGAAAAGAATTTACAGATAGATAAAGAACAAATTGAACGCCGAATGCCTTTAAGGCGGGAGAATTATTCGTCGTTACCTGAAATGAAATGCAGTGCCACATGATAAGTAGTAAAATTTTTCTGAACTTAATCTATCTAAAAGACTAATGCCTGAATTCAAATGAATACGGTGGAATGAAATCACGTGTACCTTACCTCAGCCATAAATGACGATAGTTTTCCTCTGATTATTTTTATAGAGAAGTTTTGAAGATGTACATCAACTGCCATTCCCAACAAAATGTGAAAAATACTCTGATTCTTTGAATTATAATTGAATATGTTTTGGTTTCTAACCAGTCTAAACCAGTCTAAAAAAACTTCGGGTACATTAGAATTGCCTTTTTAGTTTTCTTCAGCATGAAATCCATACATAGCTCGGTGCTCTGCATGAGCTTCATTTCGTTCAGTAATACCCTGTGCAAAATAGCTCAATGTTCCAGAAGGCGTTAGCAAGTTTCAGGATAATCATATATTTATAAGAGTTACAAACGCGCTCGTACATGACAGATGGGCATGATCTTAACACTTATGGCTCCTACCTTGAGGCGTAACCCTTCCTGCCGCGAGTAATTATACCTTCCAGAGCACAATTTTACGGGCGATATTTTGCCCTTATGTTGTTGCAACGATGAATCATTTTTTTTTGCGTATTTTCATTACCGTAAAACAGTTTGTAGAACATGGATTTTTCCATCAGGAGGTGACTTTTAACATAGACGACTTGTATCAGAAAACATGTTGATTCAAGGACTGGATTCTGTATGAAAAAATTAAATTGTAAAAAGATCTTGTTTTGCATTTGCGACGGAGATTTCGAGAATCGGCACACAATTTAACAACGTGCCACAAAATATGACCTTTTTCACAGTGTTCTTTAAATTTTTTCCAACTTTTCAACCTTGCGAAATTGTTCTAGCTCTACACGTGTTGAAATACGAAGATAATCAATTTTCATTTGTATTAAAATGATGATAAATGTTCTTTTTATTGACAAATTGAGTCATTATCTTCGAATTTCAACATGTATTCTTTAAAATAACTCAAGCTCTGAGAATCTTTCCCAGTTACTCGTTCACTCACACTTTTGAATTACCTTAATTTTTTAATCGGCTAATTTAGAAAATTCTCGCGTGATTTCTTGCTTATAACGCCAGTTATATTAAGAAATTTTTAAAATCCACGGTGTTATACATCTCATGAATTAACTTTTTGAAAATTAACGGTTTTTCTCATTTTCTGTCTTTATTTGATAGGGCGCAAAAAACTCTTGTCTTATTTTGATATCATCTTGATTTCATTTTACGAAACTGTATGAGAGTGAAGCATTAAAAATTACTACATATTATTCAAAAACGCTTGAAAATAATTACTCTTTCTTCGCGTACCGAACGCACACTTCCAAAAAGCAGTCTCATCTCATTTAATGAGTCAACTTGCATGATTCAATATGACTTTATGCAGTATTGTTCACGAACTTTCTGCAACACTGTTTTCAGTGAAGTTTTAACTCTCAGTAAAGTTTTAATCAATGTTGGGATTCAAAAACATAAATATGATGAAATTATTGTTGTATTCAGAAATGAAGTTTTATGTAACATTCAACACTTTGACTATGGCAGCTATAACTAAAGTTTAATATTCAATTCAAATTTAAGCTTAATTATAGTAAGCGATGTTGAAAATACCAAACATGAATCGGATCATATTTTCATTAAGTTATGATTTGGAATTTTTAAAATAGAGTTTGTAACTACTGGTAGGTCAGCAGCACAATGAAAACTCCATCAATGACCAAATATGCCTCACGTCGCAGTCAAAGTGTTAAATTTGCCTGAAGAAATGAACATCAAACGCGGATTCGGTATTCGTCTTCAAAAGACGAAGGCAAGGCTGGTGCATTAAACAGTATGGCGAGAATTCAACTATGCGCTTAAATGCAAAACTTGGGGTGCAAATATTAGAGTTAAAAAATGACTTAGTTGATAAAATTAACTTATATGACAGCTCAAAACCTCGTAAAACTTCGATAAAAAGTTTAAATATTCAATTATTGAGGCTTGTGAATAAAATGTTGTTGAGAGTAAATTTGTATTTTATTATTGAAAGTTATTTTAATTAAATTGTTCAGATGAACCTACTTGCTGTGCATCCAGCCTTGAAACATTGATTTACTGGAATATGAACGAAGTGAAGCGCCAATTGTCCGGGAAAATTTCTTCGAGTTCAGGAATCTTCAGAAATTCAACATTGAACAACACGTGTCTTCAGTTCTTTTTATCAGCGGATTCGTTTTCACAGAACAAACTATGTCAATCACTCACCCACGCCCATCACCGACCATGTGATAACTCCTCAGAAGGATCCGAGCACTTTTCATTACAGGGCTTCACGAAAATCTCTCGCTGTGCATGGTTCATAAGTAGAACATCCAAACAACATAAAAATACTACGAAAAATGTATCTGGAATTTATTTTCCCAGTTTAAAATATATTTGACGTCAAAAATGAGTTGCAGAAAATCAGCAATAGAAAGTGACGCGCTCCTATGCATCTGAGCTATTTTTCATATGATGCAGAAATTGGAAATAGAGTTATTAAGGAAAATTACAGAAGTCGGCACCTGCTAAGAAATTGTTTCTCTGGGTGAGTTTTCACGGAAATTTAAATTTTTGCTTCAATATACTCCCAATTGGTACCAAAGAATATTGAAATCATCTAATAAATTAAAATTTGTTCTTTTCAGTAGAAAATAATTTTTCAAATTAATACTCTCACGTTTCCTTTTCTAAGAAACGATCTGGGACATGCATCCTATGCTTCTAAAACGAGCACATCTTTTCACCTTTCAAGCATTATTAAAGCCTTTTACCAAATTCAACAAAAACCGCCGTGAGAAAGAACGATTAATTTTCACCCTCAACTTCCCCCGTGTTTCTCTGCAACATCAGCGAGCAACGAAGCAAGTAAACACAACAGGAGACCGGCCGCGCAGTCTCCTGAGTGACTTGAAAAACCTGGTAATTGTGACTGATAGTTGCTTCCTGACCTGCGCTCCCGCATTTAAGTGTTTGTTTATCTCTTAATGGTCGACGAGTTTTCAATTTTGCCCTGTAAATAAATGCCCTGAAGTTTCGACACCGGTGGAATTCTCCGGTAGACTACTCTTTTTTCTGCGCAGGAGGAGCGCTAGTGTGTTGAGACTACTTGAGGTTGTGATGGCCTACGGGTGGGCGGCAGGTTTTGTTTCTTATAAATTATTAAAACTAACAACAAAATTTGGGCCACGGTTATGCTTAAATTTTAGCGCCGTGGAATCTATGATTGAATTTAATTTTTATGATCAGGAGGTAAATTTATACATAAAGTATACAGGAGTTTTTTTATTCGTTGATCAAAGCTGGAACTTTGATGGACAGAAATTCATGACATTACGTTTTTTAAACTCTCACTATTCTCTAGTATTTTCCATATGTTACGAATGAAAAGCGCGCCTGCTTATTTTACCATATCGGGAGCCTCGAATATACCAGCTTTTATTACCCAAGTATCGTTTTTTACGATGCTCTTTGCAACGCGCGCTGGTATACACTCGTGACCTCTTTGTTTCGTAGTGCCCCTGAGTTCTCATAAACACGACTCACTATTTGAACGTCATTTCGTTCATTCAATATGAACTAGTTTGTTTGAACAATAAAGGTTAATTTCAATTACGAACTCCTTCATAATAAATGTGGTGGATAATCAAGATGTATGATACAGAGCGAAACAATTATTTTGTTCCAATTTTTAATTTAAATTAAGGTTCATATTTTAAAGGCCGATAGTACACTGTTGCAGTAAGAATTGAACAATACATTTCAATAAATAGATAGACATATGAGAAACAGTTACAGAAGAACTTTAATTTACCCGCTGCCATTCGCCGGAATGCGCACTCGTACATTTTGCAGTCTGATGTCGCTTAGAAATTTCACAGCGTGGAGCGTCTCAATGCTGTAATAAGTTAGAAGCCTTCAGGGCTGGATGTTTTTTCTGGAGTTTCTTTTGTTGGTGTCACTGAAGGGAAAAGCGCCATGCATCATTTTGGAGCAGCTCTGAGAGGAAGACTGTCACCAAAGGCCTCATCCATCAGAGGGGCCATGGCTGACCATACAGAGACACCCACAGCCACAACTTGACGAACTCTAATTCAGTTGGCCTCAGGTCATTCTTCATCCACTGTGGTTGATGAATTCTTCTTCCTCCTATCTCTCGTACGACACTTTCTGGAATGCATTTGTCAGTCTTAGTTGCTCAAGATGAAAACGGGGTTTAAATATAACCTCCATTCTACCGTTTGGCTTTCATTTAGAGATAAAACTTTACAGATGTTTAGTTTCCGCATAAATTCTTACTTGACACTTTTCACGCTAAGATAATCGGAAAATCGACTTCAAAAAAATGTACAGCTGAAATTCACAAACGTTCTTGTAAATGTATGTATATTTTAAAAGTAATTTGTTCACAAAATGAGGTCACGATGGCTGCAATTAGAGTAAAATGAAACTGAGGAGAAAGATGATCTAAGGAGGGAAGGAGTTAGGCAACGACGCAACAAGAAGCACGAAACGAAACTGAAGAGGAAGTCAATTTTAAGAGTGCCTGTATGAAACAACGGAGGCAGGAACACTTTGTTATTTATAATGACGCGAATGAGCGAATTTATTTTTTTTGCGTTTTTGAGGTTGATTATTATTTAGAGAACTTAATTTTTCGTCACTTCTCAAAATACGTCTCGGATATTTTTTTGCTCAGTGAAAGCAAAAACGTCCATTTGATATCCTCTCACAACTGTGATGCCAGTCAGCCACGTTAGAGTTCTCTCAATTTCTAGCCGCAATCACGGTCACTTTGGGGCTCCTTTCTGCGTAGATGACGTCAATTCAAAAGTTTGGTAGATCGTAGGCTCGATAAATCACGAGTGATATTCTGCGCTTAAGATTGATGAGCAGGGCATTATCTGATATCGCCGTTTATTGATGGGCATAAAAATGCGGTTCTCAACACCAACAAAGTTCAAACGCTCAACTCTGACTTGGCCCCGAAACTAAAATGTTACCATCGTTTTAGTTTTTTGAAATGATCGTCGTTACGACCAAGTAAAGGAGTTGAAATATTTCTGCCTTGAGTCTGTCATAAGTGCAAAACGTTAGCCAACAATAATAATTAAAAAAATTTGCTTAAGAGAGAAGAGGGCCAAATAATTTCACCACACATACCGTGGTGTATAAAATCTGTTTTTAGATGCTGATATAACGAAAGCTCCAACATTTTTGCAAAATGAATTGTGTTTAATTAAAAAGTATAATCCTTTTTAATAGTTAAAGTTAGTCAATTCCTGGTGAGGAAATGACCATATTTCCCACGAGCAATGAGGTGACGATTGACCGAAACAAAGGCACGAAGTTACATAGTCTTCTAACGTTCACAACGCCAACCGATATAAAGCATCATCATCTGCACTTACGAAGTCATGTAAATTCGCTTTCAGCTGGGAAGATTTCTTCTAAATAAAGACTTTTCTGTAGGCTAAGTTAAAACAAACTCATCAGCACGCCACCAAAATTTTGTCAAAAAGGGAGACCCTCATACTGCAGAAAGCGATCTACGTCTGAATGTTGACTGAATAAACTTTGGGGAACATATTATTCACAGCGTCTCTTCAAGTCGAACCGAACAGTTGAACTAGCAGGGCACAATTTTGCAACTTATTGATTAAGTTTTACTTTTTCTAACATCATTGGGCGACCTTCCGGTGTAAAACGCAACAGCAGGTTGTACGTTTACAGCTCCTTTGAGTACTCATAAAATTGCTTGAAGTATCAATCGCAGTGATGTTTGCAATTACGTTTAATGATAAAATTTGGCTCGCAGATTTTTTTCACTCCTTCTTCATCGCATCTTTGTTCGTTTGAATTCTTGAATCCTATTCTCCTCCCTATTTTTTTTAATTCTTATAAATAAAGTGATACAGTTTTCGATTCTCGAACGACTTAATTCTTCACGACACAAAATGTAATAAAGTTTCTACCATGAAAATACGCTGTGACGGGTATAAGGAAATTATTTACATTTTCCAAACGTTTTCCCAACAACTAAAATGCTTTCGACTTGAAAAATAAAAATTGTAATGACCATTGAAATCTTTTTACCATGAGGGAAATAAGCCAGCATACCTCAAAAAATTAATTGAATTCATAAGTTTATACTTTGTCTGTACAGATAAATCAAGGGAAGAAATGGATGGCCTTCACTGAAATGAGTTCATACCCATCTGTATGACACATTAAATTAACGCACGTGGTTTGAAATGACAGCTGTGCCGTGATGTTGAAGGCCGTGACGGGATTCTTTATCTCGTGCAATAAAAAGCGCTTCGCCATGATCCAGATCCTGCTGAGAAGCGAGACCTAACGAGAGCGTGATCTCAGATGCGAAGGTTGCTCGTGCTACTGCAGGACGACGCTCCACACAAAGCATGTCACGAAAAAACCGTCGTCTTTGCTCCATTACTCCTGACAACCTCGGTTGCTTTGCATGCTTGTCTCATTACGTGTCTCTCTAATTGAAAAATATGATGACTAATGCTGGAAACCTCAGGATATCCTGCATAAGTCGTCCTGAGACTTACTCTTCGAGAGCCACGATGTCTTGCTGTTAACTAACCCAACTCCTGTTAGGGGCGAGAGAATGAATCACAAGAATTTAGGTTTTAATAGGTTTCGCGGTAACGGGACCTAATTTATGTTTCCTTCTTTCGCTGGCGTTTAATATCGTCCATACGATGCGGATAATTGCATGCATAAATTACAGTTAATCAAATGGAAAAGAAGAATAATGTGAAGATGAAAATGATCTAGATATGAAAAAATCTTTTTGGCAGATGGATGATCTCTTCTTAATTCCAAATATCAGCGTTTTTAGCATTTGCTAGCGCCACCAGGCTATATCCGTGGCTAGATGGAATTTTCCGGCCATCAAATCACTGAAAACATCCCTTTAGAATGGTGACCGGGTTTTATAAGGGTACGGTAATATAGTTTTGACTTGCTTGGTTTCTACTGAGTTATACACTTATACTTGGGAATTTTACCCAAGTTACTTGGGACTAATTGACTTGGGACTTGAAATTTTACCTTCGCAAAACTGTTTGTCGCACTCATTTGCATTTGTACGTAGTATGCCTGATTGGTACGTAGCATGCCGTAGTTCGAACGTAGTACGAACGCGTGTTCACCTACTCACAGTCAATGATGGATGATGACCAATAAAAATTCCCGCGAGAACAAAATACAAGCATAACAGATCCCCAATCTTGCGGGGCAAAATTCAGTTTGAATCAAATAAAGCAGTCATGAATCAAATTAGCTAAAGGAAACATCCTTCTCTTGATGGCAAAGACTTGTTTACCATCAAGCTCGGGACCTGGGCGAAGGAATTGCAGATGTCATTTACCAGGCAAATTTATGTTCGTACTTCATCATAATTTTTGCTACTTCGAGGATCCGTGCGAGGATGCTCGAGGGGCGGAATTTGTAAGCTCCTACCAACCTGCTATCAAAGACGAGCCGGCTGTTCGACACGGCACAGTCGTGTTAATGCTCTGAAATACGACCTATTCTCAAAAGAAAATCTCAAGAGCATGGATTCATCCAAAACCCAGACTCCATGAATCAATATTAATGAAAATGCATGTTACCGAAGAATTATTGCATGTGTTTTCACAAAAGTTTCGCTTGCGTACGACGGTTAAACATTTTTTTACAATCTCGCTGCTTAGAATACGTATAATTCCCGAATAGTTTTGCAGTCCTGTTGTTATGAAAGGAATAAATAACTCACTTGTTTTGTTACGATGTGATTAAACGAAATGTTTTTAGCTTTTTAATGCGCAAAAGATTCTAAAAAATTATAGTGATTTTAAATTTGAGACGCAGCATCGAATTGAAATGATGCATTTTCGATGTGAATGGTGGTCACAGCAATATAATTAGCTTTAGTTTATGCATATCAATCACGGAATTAAGCATGAAAATTCAATTACGTTTACAGCATTGTAAAAAATTTTCAATTTTTTACAATCTGCATTGTAAAATTACGTTAACAGCATTGTAAAAGAACGCGATATTCGAACTGTATAGCTTTCAAAGAAAAGTAAAGAATTTTTTCGTTGAATTAGACGTTTCGTAATTACCCTCTAGTATCACACTCGGGAGATTGTTGATTGTTTTTCAGTACTTGAAAAACAATTTAAAAAAGCTTGTCTCGTTTCCAGTTGAAATACTTAATGCTAACAATGTCATAAAATGTAGAAATTTTCTTTGAAAATTATCATATATACCATTTATTTTTCTTATAAATCAGGTGCTCTATTCTATATAGAGGGTCATTCCAGTGTGACAAATAATGAGATTAACCAGAGCTGCAAAGCCTTTCACTGATCGACGGAAGACGTCTTTTTTGAAAACGTTTTCACTCATGAGATTTGTACGTATTTTAAGTGTATTTTTTATTCCCTTTGAGCGTAGTAACGTTTACGAGCATCACTAAAACTGCATTAGCAAATGCAAGTTCAAAGCATCATTAACTCAATAGTGGATTTAGTCTGACGTATTTAAAACAACTTTTAAATGCTCGTTTCCTGGCTGTTTCTATGCATCAATAATTCAATTGTGGTTCAAGTCTAACGGAATTAAAACCGCTATTAGATGCATGTCTCTCTCCGTTGCATCTATGCATCAGTAATTCAATAGTGGTTCAAGTCTAACGGAATTAAAACCGCTATTAGATGCTTGTCTCTCCCCGTTGCATCTATGCATCAGTAATTCAATAGTGGTTCAAGTCTAACGGAATTAAAACCGCTATTAAATGCATGTCTCTCCCGCTGCTTCTTTCACAGGCTTCGTCGACGCACCCGAAACGAAACCGATTGCCGATCATCATCAGAATTGAAAGCTCGGTGACAACCACCTTCGAATGTCCATCGATCTCTATTATAGAGTCGCTCAACGCCCGGTATGGCGAGGAGTGCAGTTCTGCAACCACTGCTCCCAATTTGTTAACATAGTTGTGGTGAGATGGCAATTACATTTACTTGTGAACTGATGCATTAAACGCCAAAATACTCATTTTTAAGTACATGACTGCAAAAATACTTATTTTTGTAGTTAAAAATACTGATTTTTGTAGCTATTGGTGAGCGCTACCGAACTCATCAACAGAATTTCATTTTATTAAACTGGCAGTCCTAAGTTGGTAAAGAGCACCTTTAAAGATTCCTGCGTCATTTCAAATGAGCACTGCAGCCGTTTTAAAAAAGCGATTAGAGAATCTTGTCACACGTCACGTTCCGCATTTTCATCTTATGAAACTGAGAAGTTACTAAATAATTTGTAGTTGGCTACGTATTTCTGTATTTGAAAACACTCGTAGACAGTCTCTATGTGTGCTAAGGAATTTTGATTCTCTTCGAATATTAGCTACATGCAATTTCATCAAATACGTTTTAGCCAAACATGCATGAAATGGGTTTTTGCATTAGCTTCAGCGCCTTTTTTACGTATGGTTGCTTCATGATATGAAATTTGGCTATTTCTAATTTTCAGCTTCAATTCAGCCTATTGCTTGGAAAAAAGTGATAGGTTTCGTGAGAACTAAAATTAATATATGAATTGAACTATTCATCTTGAGCCTGATATTTTTCCACATTTCATTGCCACTCTAGAATATGGTTTATAAAATTTAGAGGTAAACTTATTTTCAGCAGTCCGATCAGAACGTCTTGAAACATATTTCTCCGATTATTGTGGTCAGATTTTCACGTTAAATTCAATCAGTCGAGAAAAATTAGCGGTGAAGTGGCACGGTCTAAGAAGCTTCCTGTTCAAGAGGAACCGGATGTCATTCAAGAATGAAGGGCAAACATCGCACAATCAAATTCTCAAAAGCATTCATCAATTTCCTTTGCCTGATGAACCCTTCAAATGACTTTGTCAATAGTTCACTTCCTGCAGATATTTATGAAAATATTAATATTGAGTATGCGATCACCTAAATGGCAAGAGGTTTCTGGATTTTCTTGACAGTATAATCATGTACATGTGAACTTAGTTCACTTTCTATCCTAAACAAGCCTAACTGAGCGTGAAAAGTAAATGTGATAGAATGATATCTGTAAATGGTTTATGGTTAATTTAAATGGATTATGGTTTATGTTAATGAGTTATGGATTATGGATAATGATTGTGGTAATATGTATTAAATGTACGAAAATGCTACAACAATAATCCGTAAATGACAGAAAGAAGACATGTATCCCATAGCTCATTTAGATAAACGACAAAAGCATTGAAAGACCAACGCAGATATATTAGTCTGTTGAATCGAAAATTTATCTTGAACCCTTGACGATAAATAACTATCCACTCGTACAGAACATACCATTTCTCACACTGATCCATTGCCTAGGAACATTAAATATGTCTTGCAAATGAGGTGATGTAGATGATGATTCAGATTGAGGTGCGGTGCGGCGGTCTGAGCACTCTCACTGGCGGCCTCTCACATGCTGGCAGGTAGAAAAACGTTTCTTTGATTGCGTGGGAACCGAAGTGGAAGCCTGGCTGGAGGAGGGCAAATCAGAAGGGCTAGGTTAATTGCTTCGGAATGGCTTCAATTCAATTGAAAGTCTCAGGGCAGGGAGCATCTCATGGAGGTCTGTTGTTGCGTCATGTCCGTACGCCATAACCGAATGCTTTCTGCGGAAGGGTTTCTTCAGGCTTATATGAAATGTATGATACTTCAGGAGTTTAAAGACGTTCTGAGTTTACTTAAGCTAAGCAACTTCGTGCAAGGAACAGAGTTGATTTTAAAAATGAATGAGAGGTCCACGCGAATGATCTTGTGCTCCACAAGAACACATTCCATGCGAACTTGAGAGCAGTGCAGGGAACTTGATTTCGTGGTACGTGTACATTCGTGGCTCATGTGTAACCTCAAGTCCAAATTTCAAATTGAAAATTTTGGTTGTGTTTCTAGCGTCCGCAACTAATTAGACGCTGGCATTCCTTGAATGTGGAAGGGTAACAAAATTTGACTGATGGTTTTGGCTGACACTTTTGATACACGTTATGGGCTACATAATATTATCATCTTTGGCAGCACATACACTAATACACCAAAACATAACCCTAGTCTAATATGAGGCAACCTTATCGAAATAACGTGCTACGCCAGTGTTACAAGGCGTTACTCTCGTGCAGCTAAGTACAACCCAATTGTAACGAGCAATATTATAACCTTAGAGGAATTGGTCCTGGTTCAAATTAATCTTGCCTGTGCCAATTTAATGACCAAGAGCTATACTATTCTTCATTGCAACTTAACTGCTACAAACCCTTTCTATCTATAATACGTGCAATTCACAGACATGTCCTTAAAATATTTTGCGAAGCGGCATGAAAACAGTTGTCACTGAGGAAATCAAAAGCTTCGTCTCTAAAACTAAAGTTCTATTGAAAAATGTGAGCATCTTTTATTGGAAAAAGTATAACCTCAGCACAAAGACGAACAGCGCTGACATCACAAGGTGTTACTCTGGTGCGCCAAGGTACAATCTTGGTTCAACAAGGTAACTATTCTGCCAGTGGTTCAGAACTCTTGCAGCAATTTGGACCTTCTGTAAGCCACAAAAGCCTCTCCCAGCGTCCGAGTAGGACGTTAATGATCGACTAATCAACCAATTATACGTCAAGAGATGAACGCAAGGACTTGATTAATCGACCCACAGTCAACACTGCGCGATAGAATGAATATTGCTCGAGGATTCAGAACATTTTCTTAGCAAGGCACCGACGAGTTTACCGTCGACGCATGGCGGGGCAGTAATGTGGGCCCCGGCTTTGAAAAGTGTTTATGTAGCACCAAAAATGTAAGACCTGAGACAAGCAAAATGAAATCAGTACGAGATAGAATTAAGATTTGAGTTTCTACTGCTTCTATCTTGAATAAAAAAATGTGTTGGAGAAACGTCATGGTAGAGCAGAAAAATGGAAAGTTTATTATTGCATTAAAATTTTATTACGTTGGTAAAGGTTATCTCAAATCAGTCTATGTTGCTGTTGATTCGTCTTAGTTTTTCCTTACATGCACAGTTTCAGCGTCTACGTACTTGCGACACGTTCTCTATCATTAAACTATGAATCTCACAACTAATGTTACAATCTATCCTCAATATTTGAGTAGCATCAACGTAACTTTAATTTTAATCTTTGGTTTCTGTTCGATCGAGCTTCCGCCTCATGAACATTTCACTGCCCAGCAAGTCATGCAACGCAGCGAAGGTTTATCATTTGCCCGTATTGATTACGCAAATAACTAGACTCTACATAATTACCCGGGCTCAGCAAATGACATAAGTAGGTATAGACAACTCCCGTTATACAGTGAGCAATAACAAAAGGCGTGCCAGGCTTCTGCCGTGAGCAATTGCTCTGCAATGAATCAACCTCAATCAGGAAAAACTGCTCGGAATTAGAGGATCTCCATTACAATGGGACCATCAATTTGGGGTGAGAAGCTTCTAAGAAGATCTTTGCAAATGGCGATCTTCTCGATACAGGAGTAAAGAGGGGGTACAGTGACCTGACTGATGTTGTCAGATTAGCAATGTTTTCTTCGGAAGTGCTACAGCTGTTCTTTCTAATACTTTAAACTTTGTTGTCTAATAATCATTTTAGGCTTAGTGTAGGAATATTATTACAGAAGGAATATTCTTCGTTTTGCTTCTTACTCAACGAAAATTCAGTCTGTGAAAACAGCCTCTTGAATTTTAGACAGACCCAGCGGCATGCTAAATCTCACTATCGTTATCACAAGGTCGAAGGGTTGGTGATATTACTAACGTAGACTATGGGTTTGAAAATATAAATAAACAAATATTCTTTAATACAAAAATTTGTCAGTTAATATCAGTAATTTGATTGATATTGTTACGATTAAACGACGCATTAAATATTCACATAAAGCTGATGAAAATTAACTCGCGAGACCATCACAATAGATGACTAGTATAACACATTTTATACATTCGTGCATGCGTTTGTGGCACTAAACATTTTGGGGCGGTTCAATTGTTCGGTATTACCGACGCATTAGAGCTCTCTCTCAATACACGCATAAATTTAGAATTAACGACCGGCTTGCAAGGTATTTTACGGTCATAATTCTCGGATGCTGCTTACGACTTCTAAGACGATATGCAGAGCATTTCATAGCTCATGCAATTTTTACCTGCACCGTTGAAAATATAAGTAAGCACATTTAAATTTTGCCTTAATAAAAACACATGCGGCACAAATCATCCTGAGCAATACGCGCCAAATAAATTCTGCAAGACTCGGTGCTAAGACGACCTATTTATATAGATAAGACCACTAGAAGCGCTTGCCACTGCGCCACTTTATGGCCGAATAATGAGCTTAGTTAGCCAGCTTTGTCCACCGACGGAGATAAACTGTGATACCAATGCCCCCATTTAAGATAAAAAGTTAGGCACGAAGAATTATTTTTCGTCCATGAGTTCGTGTATTTTTTAATAAGAGCCAGCTTTTCTTGAGGCAACGAGTAGCAGTTCTCATAAAAAGTGACTACTTTCAACTGATGTATTGCAGTGAGCGGCCGGGCGACGAGCGAGATGTAAGCATCGCTGAGCTGGTTCAGAAGCGAACAGTTCGAACTGTGCTTTTTATTTACCGTTGCTAAGCTTTAAATTAGCGCCTTGTAGAGTTAACATTCGAATAATCCCCGTACATAATTTAGATTAGTTTTTCGTCACGTTTGTTTTTCTAATTTAGTGGGCTTGTGAGTCATATAGTTGAAATGATTCGAGGGAAGGGATGAAATGAGGGTGTGTTTTTGAGTGCTGGGAAAGTAGGAATTAAGAATTTCAAAACTGTCTCTGGTTATCATTAAAAATGTTAGTTTAAATGAAGATCTGCAGCGTTTGTTAACAATATATGTATAATAGTTTATTACAGTCCAAAAATGCTTTAAAAAATTTTAAGCCGTCAATGACCTCACATATTTGTAAGAAACATTACGAAGCTAAGTATTTCCTTTTCTTTGTGTCACGTGAAAATATTCCTTGAACGTATTCCAGTATTTTAATTAAAACATCATCGTTATGAATTCCTTTACCTCAAGGAATATGTTTAAAGCTTGCATGGGAAACGCGTTTCCAATTTTTCTGGACTCTTAAGTTGATACGCTGACGATGTGCTAGTGCGGGAGGTGCCTGAGGTTTCGCTCCTTTGTGCAGCACTGCAGGGTGTGACGGGAGTGTTGTGTGGCCGGACTGACCGTCGCATCAACCTGACCGTCGATTTCAGTAATTGATTATCGCGAGGGAATTTCCTCGGTGATTTACGGGAAATGAATCCGGTCAAGTTTCAAAGACTTCTTCCGAACGGAAATGACTTTGTGGGTAATCCAGAGTGTGTTCCAAATCCTTTCTGAGTGTTCTGCTCGTTTATTGAGAGGTCGCGGAAGTGCTGCTCGAAATAATGGTGTTCATATTTGTCGATACACCATGCGTGCGTCTTCACAGATGCACGTTAGGAAATTTCAAAAGCAGTTAACGTTATACCAAAGTACAACATTAAGTATCTGCTTATCTCGAATAAATAGTATGTTGAATCACACATGAAAAGTGTGCGCACTTCTTCTAATTTATCGTCACTTCGATAAATGGATTGAGCTTTTGGAGTCACTGGAACAGATTAAGGAGTTCTATTCATCATGAGTGTATTAGCTATTAAACTTAGTTGTTTTACTTTCTAAGTGAATTAATTCTAATAATACATGTGCTATAACTATCGATGCGCCGTTGAATAGGACTACATACGCGTTTGCTATGCTATGAATTGCTGAAAATGCAAAAATGTCCTTTTCGTGAGGTTTGCGATTCCTTAAGATGACACTTCAATTTTTTCGTAAAAATTCAAATGCATAATTCCTATTTTCTCGAACACTGTGCATCAAATTTGTAAGAAAACGAAGATGATTGCATAAAACATGCGTTTTCGAGTCTGTGCACCCAGCGAAAGGAGCTGCAATTGCGTTCACTGTTACTGCTCGGAAAGCTAAGTTCACTCGACAGGAGTTGAAAATCTGACCGTTTACAGATAATGTTGAAGACTGCTTCACCAGCCTCAGGCAAGCGTTGATGGACTTTAGTTCTTTGTGACCTGTGGGAAAGTCAGGACAATGTGTGGTATATGTGAAAGCTTTGTTATGGACGAACTGGCATATATTCTCTCTGAAGCTCAATCGAGCGTAAGTGCCTCGCCGTTTGTGCCTCACAAAGGAAGTAGGTTCATCTGCCTTGATAAATTGCACGAGAGAGTAACGATTCTCGTTGAAAAACGACTGAATTCATTTCCTATATTAGCGTGACATGCTCAGAACTAGCTGCATAGTTCTCAGCATGTCTTCAATAGAGTTTCAGGTACAAGAAATATTCCACGAAAATGACCCTCCATTTTTCCTATTGGAAATACTTTAAAAAGTCAAATTGACCTTTAACACCAACCACATTTCCTACTCTTTTACCATCCATATTCTGCATGAAGCTCGTCTCAACCAGTCTTTTATTGTGTGATAATAAAAATTACTCCAGTAAACGTGCCGCAGGTCAGCGCGATAAAATGACGCTACCTGCACGGAAAAATTGCTTCTAGATTTGACGATACCGAGAGCTCTTTTTCTTGGAAGTCCCAGCGAAGTGTCGGATGCTCAGGACATATTCAGGCATCACCGACACCTGACAAGGAACAAATCGTCTCAGTCAGGCATAATTGTCTTCTCTTCTCTACGATGCCGCCGTGCCTTAATATATTCAGTCCACCGGCATCGCCGGTACCGAACTTCAGACGCCGGATCTGAAACAGACTTCATGGAGCCGCTTCGAAAAGTTCCTCTAATCTGGTTTGATGCCGAACAATTAAGGTCACTTGGGAAGATGCTACTAAGGTGCTTCAGAAATGTACCCTAAAGACTGAATTTCTTTGTCTGTTCCTTTGTTGGTTTTCCTTTGTTAGCGCCAGCGTACAGATTTGCTGATTTTATCTGGCGCACGCTTCTGGTGCTCCCGTCCATGAGAGACCAAGTCTGCTTTGGTGAGCGCATAGAAAACAATAATAATAATTTCCAAAATTACTTGAAAATACGTTGTTCGAATTATGCCTCTGGTACAAGAGCATACACGAGCAGCCAAGCCATTGATGGGACAGCGATCGAATTCTTGAGAGAAAATATTGCTTCGGTTTTCAAAATTTGGGCTTCAAATTCTTGGTATTTCGTTGAACTATCTCTGCACCTGAATGATTTTGTAATTTTAAATTTTAATTCTTATAAAACTGAAAATACTAATTAGCTACTGCTATGCTTCAATTCCTAACATATGAGTCTTAAAATTCTGCATTTGAAACACTATCAGATCCCAACTAAAATATCTATTGGAATACTCATTTCGTATTTCGAAGAGGAAAACAATAAAGAATCGTTTTAAAACAAGTAAATGTTACTTAGTTGCAAGTTATTAGAAGTCAATTAGAACCGACCCGCAGAAGTAATAACAAAAAAATGAACGAGTTTTTTATTTTCCTTGCTTTCGTGTTCACATTTCATCTATCACGAATTAAATGAGCTCGCCATTTTGACGGGGATTCGCAGGTCTGTACTTCTGGCGTGCTTTTAATCGATCTAGTGGAATTTTTGATGCATAAAGTAGCTTTTAGAGATAGAGATTAGTTCCTTAGCATTGACTCTCCAGCATAGTTGAAGCTAAAACATAAAATCAATACGCGAGACAGCAATTTATTTTTCTTTCAAAATCCGGCTTCAAAAATTTTTTCCGTCAAAGTTTTAAGTTAAATATATAAAAAAATCCTGCTCGCATTTTAAACCAGATCACTGATTTTTACGCAGTAATTTTGTTACATGATTTTGAATGAATACCGCTGGCGGCTTGTTAGCCATTTGGATACTTTTTTTTCTATGTTCTAGAGAAATTTTTTAAAGTGCAAGCGCAAGATCCTCAATAGCACATGTATTAAATTACCATGCACTGTGTTTTCAAATTGTAAGCCCAATTCGACTAGTAATTTCAAGTTAATTCATTGGAGGTGCATCTTCATTAATGTGCTCATGACTATTAATCAAAATGGACTTAAATTGTTTGAATGGAACGATTGAATTGAAATTTTCCAGAATCTTTTTAACGAACGGTAAAGGCTCATAAACTCTTTCAAGTACCTAGTGACATCTCCATTATTTGTTCTCCCAAACAGACTGAGAGGAATTTGTTTTTAAGAGCACTTTCTTGCCTATTTCTAAAGCCATTAGAGAACCATTAGCGGGAGATCGGTCCCGTCTGTTTGACTTTCCGGACACCGCGGCCGGCAGTTAGTTTGGTAGCCGCAATTTTTGTACTGACCAGCATCTTGACAGCGCTATATTTTGTTCCTCCAGCTGGGGAACATTTGAAAAGGTCAGTTATGTAAAATATTAGCGTTTGAAACGGTCAGTTATGTAAAATATTAACGTTTGAAACGATCAGTTATGTAAAATATTAGCGTTTGAAACGGTCAGTTATGTAAAATATTAGCGTTTGAAACGATCAGTTATGTAAAATATTAACGTTTGAAACGATCAGTTATGTAAAATATTAACGTTTGAAACGATCAGTTATGTAAAATATTAACGTTTGAAACGGTCAGTTATGTAAAATATTAGCGTTTGAAACGATCAGTTGTGTAAAATATTAACGTTTGAAACGATCAGTTATGTAAAATATTGACGTTTGAAACGGTCAGTTATGTAAAATATTAACGTTTGAAACGGTCAGTTATGTAAAATATTGACGTTTGAAACGGTCAGTTATGTAAAATATTAACACTCTAAATGAGCTGAAATTCTTTCATTAACTTTGAAATTCAGCTGCTATGGAAAATATTCATTTACAGAATGAGCTGTTATGAAAAATTTCAGCATTGGAAATGAGCTGTCATTGAAAACATTTCCTTTGAAAGTCAGCTGTTATTGAGAATATTAACTTTCGAAATGGGCTGTGATTGAAAATGGAAACATTTGAAATCAGCTGTTATAGAAAGTAAGGGTAAATTTGTATAAGCTGCTTTTCACAAATTAGCTGTTATGAGAAATAAATGAACTCATAGATAAGCTGCTGTGGAAAATATCAACGTTTGAAATGAGCTGCTTGGGAAAATTTAGTTACTAGTAAGTTACTAGTAAGCAGCATGATTTAAAAATGTGTTTCTTTGGACATGTTTGAAACATTCTTATTGACGCATTATGGAGAACATCTTAAAAATTCTTGGCAAGATACCCAATTGATAAGTATGCTTATTTAGATGCATGAAACTGTTCAATAAGAAGTTTCTCTGAATATTTTGGAAGTTGATGGTGCGCAGAGAGATCTGGCCAGTTTGGTTGTTTGGACATTTTCGAATTCATATTAAGTTGTGGAGAATATTTTACAGCTCATTGATGACCAAAAGTGTTCGATCGTGTTGGTCACTAAGATCTATTAGGAATAATTTTGTGCCCTTCTTGTTTGTTTTGCTTCTTCTATTCTGCGTTTTCACTTTCGGCGGCTAGGTTGAGTCTGCTGTGCCACAAACCACATGCGCGAACTGCTGGCTTGGTGGAGGCTGTTTCGGTTGCTTATGGTCAACTCAGCGGCTCCCGGTGTGGTTGCCAGGACAGAACAAAACCCATTCTCGGTGAAATGTGGTCACCAGCAACTACAGCTCTCTGGAAATGCGGTCCTAAGGCTGTCGTTACCTCTGCTTGAGAGACGTAAACACTTCCCAAGGGCTCTTCAGAAATTCCTCGAATGACTGTCATCTCCCATGGAAACATTATAGACAGATGTCTCCAGTTGTGGCAAACTGTGACGAAGTCAAGAGGGAAGTTACCTTTCAGTTTTCGAATGTTCAAATATGCAGTACAGTTGTAGAACTATTAACATTCAGTGAAGTCGGGCTTTATTTCCCGCATGAGGAAAATGGGATTGATACCAGACAAGAATTTGCGTGCATTCTGTCAGTTTTGATGAGGCAAACACTTGAACTGAAAGTTTTTCTCGAGAGTTAAGATATCGAATGTCAAATGGGACAAGAGTGTTGGAGTTGAAGTTAAACTCAAAGAACGTAAATGAAGCCCATGAACGGTGAACAGCTGGCAAATCAATTTGAAATTTGGACTCGATTCATGTGAAAAATATTTAGCTGAATATTTAGGTATGAAATTTTGCTCTCCATAGTCTGTTTACGTAATACTAGAAATAAAGAATTTTTGAGTTGTCATTGCTGTGGAATGAACGTTATCAGATTCAGATTGGGCCGCACAATGACAACATGGAAGTTGCGGAGTGTATGGTAGAACAAAAACAATTACGAACTATTATGGAAAATGCTCCACACTGAATAAAATAAAGAAAAAGTACACGAATAGAAGTCAGTTACTCCATAATGATTGCTATCTTCCAAGTGATTGTTCTTTATTATGCAATATCTCAATTATAGATCATGAAATTATACGATAATTGGATAATCAAATAAAAAATAGCAAAATACTCGGCTTCATCGTTGGTAAAATGAATTCAGGAATAAAATGGTAAACTTTCAATGTTGTACATTGGATTTAAATTTTTCTCTGTAGATTCTTGCGAATTACAAGACCTTCAGATCACAAGGCTGTAGATGTTCGAGTGCATTTTCCATCTCATATTTATATGTCGAGTATTCAATTTAACTCTAATTCATCGACCTTGGACAAGGATGACGTTACCCTTTTTGTTAATAACCTGAAGACTGAATAAAAAAATAGCAAAATTAATTACTTTAAACTGTGCTTTAAAGTGAAGAACTCATATTTACTTTGGATCACTTTTTCACTATAATTAAAAAAAAGTCATGATCGTCTTATTCGTCGAGATCGTCGAGATATTCATTGCTCGTCGCAAATATGTATGTACTGAATAATCAATGGTAACGAGTGTTGAGTGTCGCAGTGTTACAAAATTTAAACTTGATTTGTACAAAAACTAGCGTTTTAATGTCAGCAGTTCGGTGAACTTTTCGGTTTTATCAGGGAAACATGTTATTCCTGCTTAGTGAATTGAAATTTACAAAGAGCAAGACTACAAAATTACTCAAGTTTTCTCTCACATTAATGCCGACAACACAATATTTTCAACGAATGTCGCCGACCACGTACGAGTAACCATCCCTTCTACCTAATTTTTTAAGGAGAACTTTTTTCCATTTTCGTTTCAAATGTGTCCTAGATACGGTCTAATACTGCCCCCATGTAACCAAAAAATTTAACAACTCGTACTTTGTGTGAACCTACCGGCAGCTTGAGGTTTGATTTTATGGTTTTATTACCAAGATCCTCGGGAAGACTCAAGCGGTTTAGAAACGGTCAATTGTGTCGGTTCTTTGCGGTAGAATGGCTTGAAGGTATTTTTGAAGCCACGATTGTCTGCGCGCCCGCGACCGTCTTGCTGCACACAAAAGATCTTGTGTTAAATTTGTCACCGATGCTTTTTCGAGCGGTTTCCGGAAATTAGTGTTCATGTAAATCGCTTTGAACTTTTCTTTTGATGACTGAAGCATTGTCATCGGGTTTCGATCATAGTAAATCTGTGTTACCGCCTTCAACAATGGTGCCATATTGTCATAGCTCTCGTGAGCGTGGCATCTTGATTTTTTCTGGGTCGCCCGAATGTTTCTAGCTTTTTGAAGTCCTTTGAAGTATATATTTACAACGATGGCAGAAATGTCCACGATGAGTTATTTCCATACAGGTATTTTATCAAGATATTATGCTAAAGATGCTCTATTTCTTTATTTAGTTCTTTCGATCCTTGAAAGTCCATTGAAAATGTTCATTGAATAATTTTTGAACAAAAAATTGCTTTCAGTTGTTTAGGATGCAAAACAGTTGATGGATGGACAATTACGGGAGGAATTTTTTGCCATGAAAAATGTAAAGTGTGAGCATCTCAGATTTGATTCAATTTAGAATTATTTTTACTTGGTAACGTCGCAAAAACCAACCCATGAAAGAAGTTAAATCAACTTTAATGCGAGAGGGATGTTGTATTTCCGCATCCTATTCGTGGATTCACAAATTAAAATGAAGTTTAACAAAATGCACGTGATGATTCCTATCGCAAAGCAGGCGCTAGAGAACATCTTTTGACTCTCAATTTGAAAGCTTAATTCCACGGCGGAATATTCTCCAAAGGTTTTCTTTGGAGCCAATCTATTCGTTCCGTCATCGCTCCATTTGTCAAGAAGCAGACAAATGGCACCTCGAGCATTCCGCGCATTCAGCACAAGAGATATATTTGTGAATTATTGAGCAGCGTAGGTAATCCAATCATCGTTGAAAAATGCAGACCGCCTCGACTTGTTTTGAATTGATTGTCCTTGGCTGGATAGGCAGGCGTCTTTATGTGGCCTCGGCCATTGTGCTCTCCCCACAATGGTCGCCCACCGAATATAATATTCATTGTTTAAGGGCGCGAAGCAAGCACTTCGATTCAATGGAACTGATGTGATTATCCTCGAGCCACAATGCCGGCCTCTCACATTTGTGCTTGCGTCTCTCATGCGAGGTGACAAATTTGTGCTCGATAACAATGGCTTTTCTTGAGCTTCTCAAAGCGATCTGTGTTCTCAAAATGAGATTATCGTGCCTGTTTTAATCTAATCCATGCTATCGGATCGAAATCTTATTACAAGGAAAATTTATAGCCATAGCCAATATTTTATGCATATTCTACAGTAGAAGATAATCATTTCGAACGGTAGTATGAGAACTAAAGCCGTCACTAATTTCTACGGCGAGGATGAAAAGGAGAGAACTTCTAACTCTAGATGTACGTGTCACATAAGCAGGGGTCATAGAGAATTTTTTGGCGCGAGTCCAAGAGGATGCTGGCAGCAAATTATTTAACTCAACTCTGAGACAGCGTTGTGAATTCCGAGAAAATGAAAATATTTTCCATTTAATCGTAAAGGAAAAAGGTGAAACTAGCGTCGTCATTTCAGGCGCTTCAGTCTTTTCATCAGTACATAATTTACATTTCTCACAGTAACAATATACTGATTATGCTGGCACAGTCTTCACAGAATGAAATTGTAAAAGATTGAATTAATTTTCACGAACCCTATGCGTGCAAGAAATACGTAAACTTAAAACCTATTCAAATTGCAAATGAAAAGCAATAGGTCTACCTAGCAGATGATGTCACTTCATTTATTTACCTGTCTTACACTGTTCAGAAGCTAGCTAAATTTTATAAAGAAAGACTCTGAATTCGAGTGGACAACTAAACTTGAAAATTACGATACAAGATGTCTTATTGAAAGAGCTTGTAGTCGTGAGTAAGAGCTCAATAAAGATTTGACGAGTTAACTCTTCCTTTTCAAGAATTTTCAGTTGTGTCATAACAGATTTTCTCCATATGTTAAATGAAAAAGGATAAAGCTTAGATCTAACGATGAAGTACATGTTAAAATAATGAGTGTAAACAAAATTTTCTCATGATTATTCGCATGGTATCAGTATGGATGTGTGTTTAACCTGTTAGGCAGCAAATACTTATCTCGTAAGCCCACAAGCAATCACATGAGATTTCGTTCTGCAGTAAACACTACTGCATGTCGCCAAGTTAAGCCATTACAATCTATTACAAACCATTACTTGTCTTCATTAAGCTGGTATACTGATTCTGACTCATTTAAATTTCTATGCATAACCGTGAAGCAGAATCCACTCATTCCTCTTGACGTCGCAGGACGTGTCAGTATTGCACTTTTGTCAGTATTGTCAGTGTCAGTATTGCACTTTTGTCAGTATTGTCAAAGTCAGTATTGCACTTTTGTCAGTATTGTCAGTGTCAGTATTGCACTTTTATCAGAATTGTCAGTGTCAGTATTGCACTTTTGTCAGTATTGTCAGTGTCAGTATTGCACTTTTGTCAGTATAGTCAGTGTCAGTATTGCACTTTTGTCAGTATTGTCTGTGTCAGTATTGCACTTTTCTGCTTCGGATAGACGGCCGTGGGGGACTGGAGATGTAGCGTCACTTAGAATGATAGAGTGTGATTTTGTATTATTCTGCTGTCGAATGCTATTTCTATGTTGAGTATTCGGTTTCTTTTATTTATGGGCTATTTTTAATGAAATTAAATAAATGAGAAAACAAGGGAGTTCTCTCCCGCTGTGATCCAAGATATTTTCATTGAGATCTCATCTTTACAAGTGACATTGTCTTTGATTTAAATTGTTGCATTCGGCGTTCAGGCAATTTTATTCCAGACTCAAGCAACAGCATCTTGGATCCAGGCAACGACATCTCAGATCCAGGCAACAACGTCTCAGATCCAGGCAACAACATCTCAGATCCAGGCCACAACACCTCAGATCCAGGCAACAACACCTCAGATCCAGGCAGCAACACCTCAGATCCAGGCAACAACATCTCAGATCTAGGCAGCAACACCTCAGATCCAGGCAACAACATCTCA
>JACJUY010000047.1:293858-423757 GCA_014220935.1 Platorchestia sp. MABIK
GCCCTGCTCAGTACCAGTAATGGGGCGACTGAAGCGTGCCCTGCTCAGCACCAGTAATGGGGCGACAGAAGCGTGCCCTGCTCAGCACCAGTAATGGGGTCCTATACTAAGGCTGACGAGCATCAGAGCGGCACTTCAGTGGAGCGACAGCTGCGCCTGTCGTAAAGTAGCATTTCATGGTCCCTGATGATGTGTACACGAAAATAATAAACAGATTTAGCAGCACAGGGGCTTCTTGGATACCTAACTTTATTAAAGGGAGAAATTCAAAACGCGTATTGTTACTTCAAGGAACTTGTGATGCTTATTTTTGAACTTGGGCTTGTGAAACTAATTTTAACTTAAAGAGGTTTTTCACAAATGTGCATGAAAATCAACTTTATATTAGAATGAGAATTTCATTAAAGTGTCCCCTACCTTGATTTCCAAGTAAAAATAGTTTAGATCACAAGAAAGAAGTACTCAAAAAACAGGTCTGCGATCATACGATTAATGCACAATATTCCTATCATCATTATATCATATTATCATTACAAACATTATTATTATCAACACAAACATCATTATATTTTACAGCGAAAGCCTTTTTTAAATGACTCCCAATCCGCTTTTCCATTGCGAACAATTTAGGGTTTTGATTTAGTTTCATTTAGTTTTTTCCCTACTTTTACGTATATTTTTTATATTTTCAACATGTAAATATTTCTTTTTTTTTCCTGAGCACTTTTGTTGAGAATGACTCATTGAGTCGAAACGTTCAATTTTAACAGTAAATCTTTAGGATAAAATGTTAAGTTTCAAAGCCTTATTCCTCGCCATTATTTTCTTAGTCAAAATTTGTAAAACTACAAACCGACATGTGCTTCCATCCTTTCATCATGATTTGCAACGTAATGGTGTAACAACTTGACTGCTGGTGTTAGTTATATTATCTCGAGTCATCATGATAGAAACAATGTTACAAAACCTTTGATGTATTCTTTCAGGATTACCTTAATATATTATATATCTTCTTGAATTCAATCCCTAATGTGTTCCTTGAAGTTCTCCAATGAGTGGTAGTTCTTTCCTCACTCTGATGTCGGAGACAACCTGATGTCAGTGCCCTTTTATGACTGGGGCTGTGATGATGGGATCATGAGTGCAGAAATATTGGTCTTCAGAGGTTAAACAACAATCAGTTCGTTCTCCTCCGCTGTAGCCAATAGTTAACCTCATTGAATGATATTTTTTTGCTTCGACTCATTCATGCAGAAGAAGTTTGTTTTCATTTTTGTGTGTATTGACGGAACACTTCAAATACAGTACGGTAGTTGGCCAAAAGTTGCAAAACTGAGTTTTATCTACAGTGAAATGTAAATATTATGTAGCTTATTTTGTTTGATCTTTTTTTTCACGAGTGTTAGTGCTTTCTGATAATTTTCAAACGACCCCATATGTACGTGTTAATGGTATATGTATTTTGGCAATGATCAAATGCAAATTTACAGGTTGCTAACTGCTTAGGTCTCTGAAACTGAAAAAAACACCAAAAACGCATCAAAAAGTGAAAGGAAATGAATGAATAAAATAACAAGATAAATACGGGTATAATTTCAGCTAAGTTAAAAGAGAAAACGAGGACCGATGTCAGAAAAAAAACACTATCATGGCAAAAAAATAAAGCTCATATGCAAAAGAGTCCCACGTATGTTTGTCACAGGGAATCCCTAAGGACACCCTTGAATGAAGCCTTCTTCTTCAAAGCGGGTAAGATTTCATGAAAAAATAACTGAAAGTCTTATCGTTGCAGTGTAAATCAAAATCTCGTTGAGAAATATCGGATCATTTTTTTGCGAATAAATCTTAACCTCGTTTGGTTCCGGCTTGATTATACTCCGGATAACTGGCTATCTTTGTAAATACTTCGAAAATTTTAAAGCATTGCCTAACGCATTAAATGTTACAGTATTTTTCAAGAGCAACTGAATTCTGGCTCGAAATGGACTTGTGAGGGTGAGAGTCTGAGAGAGGTATGCAGGCTTAGCCAAGAAATCTACCTTAATGAGCCAACATTACAGGGCCCCGCTGTGCCTCATAACCTGAAGAAGCTTTGAATTAAGAAAACAAAAGCATCTGGTGTGAATTTTCGTTTTTTCATTCGGCAATACAAAGCATGAAGTCAATAGAGGTTCAAAATAAGCTCCTGAAGAAACAACTCCTGTGGAAAGGGTTATTGTCGCCTGTGACACAGTAGGAGAATGGCCTTAATTGACAGGCGTCCTTTCTAAACGAGTCTGAACTTTCTTGGGTCTTCGATAAGACAAAAAGCGGAAGGGAAAGCGTCAAGTGGACATGATGGAAGGTCAGGGGAGATTGAAGGGCCGATAATCAATTCTCTGGAGGACTACCAGGACTGACCACCAGAGCCCAAACAATAACTATGTGCCAGCCAAATCAAAGTTTAACCAGCGGGGGACCAAGCCTGGAAGACAGAAGGTAACAAGAAAGCCAAAGCTTCACGTAATAAGGCGAAGAAGCCGCTGAAATAACGAAAAGCAGTTTAAAACCGTTACCCCAGCAGGAAAGTTCGTTAATAGGTTTTAAATGTTTGAAGCCAATAGCTAAAATTTTGCCTTGAGGCCGTAACTTAATTGAGCAAGACCAGCCGGATCGGATTCGTAACTCCAGATCGTATTCTAATCCAATCATTTTCTTCTTCTAATTTCTTTCACATCTGAAAGGAGCCACGAGTTCACTTCAGTAATTTCAACACGCAAGTATGACGGATGAATAAAAATTATTTGATTATTTTGGGACACAGTGTGTCTCAGAAAATGCACTCACTCTTTTGCTGCTCAGTACTCATGAATTTTGTTTTGATGCAGGTGTTTAACTGTTCGTTGGCATAGGTACAAGTCTAATGAGTTAAATCAAAGAAAAGAACATTGAATTCAAGAAAATATAATTTGATTCAAAAAACGTGATTGCTCCTGAATGAAGTATGAAAAGTGCATGAACAATCGTCAATCAAAGGATAACATACATTTTTTGTACTTGATAAGTGCAACTAGAAATCATTGATTATTAACCTCATCTTGAGGACCTTACAATATGAACGAGATAGCAAAGCCTGCTGTAGACAGCGCTGTGGTTGCCCCTGCGTAATGCTTCTCAGTGACGTCAGCAGCGTAGATAAAGAAAATGGGTCCGTGAAAAATATTCTTGTAGACATTTTGGTGCCCTGAATACGCTAAGCAGCTGTGTTGGTGGTGAAAATATTAATATCAAATGTTTTCAACGCCATGTAATCAAGTCTTTTATTTTAGAGTATATATAGAGCACAATTGCAAATTGGTAGATTTTAATGCAATGTACGCATGCAATCCTATTGGCTCGTAGGATTTTCCTGCTATTTATCCCAAGAAGTCAAAATTTTTACGTTACATGCAGATAATTATTTGGAAATTTAAAAACGAGCGTCGTATAAATAGGTTCATTTTTCTTAAAATACGTTGAAATATCAAATACGTTTTTCAGATTATTAGGCCATTTCAAAACAAGCCTCTAAGTCTGAAGTAAACGTTACAACCTCACGTTCATTGAGCTCCCATTTCCTCTCTGTATGTACGTAGCATTCAGAGCCAGCATGAGTGACGCAAGTTCATCCATCCATGAGTTGGCCTTCATGTTATTCTTTCTGACAACTTAGGAAATGAAAATGAGACTGGCGCAAACATAATGCCGTTGATAAGATTGAAGGTTTACCTGTGTGGTGCTATTAGTTTGGATTCACGATCAAAATGTGCAATCTTTGTAATTTAGTATTCATTATAATATTCTTTTAGAGCTTATGCCCTTTGAAAAAAAATCAGATCTCTTCCACTTGTTAATAAATGGTTTTAAACTCTTGTTCCTTCTGTTTGGTTTTAAAATGTTCGTTTGAAGAACGCCTAACACATTAGGATTTCTCAATTTTACTATTAGGCGTCTCTGACGCTCATGTTACTCGCGCTAAGTCTCCCCCAGGCCTGAAGGGCTATTTGGGACTTTGAAATAGTGAAATTTTCCTCACGGAGAAAACTTAACTTGAAGACGAATGAATGGAAACTTTGCCTTTGTTAATATGATGCACAATTTTCAATTGAATTTGCTCTACGCTTTATTAACTTATGTAGGAAATATTCTCAATTAGCTCAGAGAACAACAATCAAAAATTAATGTGTGGGGACACTTGAACATTTCTACTGTTAAGAATAGTTTAAAATCATTGAACGAAAAACCACAAATATTTTTTAACTAAATTATAGCGAAAAGTATTCATGAACAAATTTCTATTGACTAACATCAAAAAATTAAACCACCTGGGAAAACTTTCAATGAAATGCTTCATTATTACCATGGCGACACCGCCTCTGAAAAGAGGCAAGCGAGACCCCGTCTGATCGACGGCAGCAGCGCCACGTGCTGCACATTTACGACGTCAGAAATAACTGCTCTCTCTGATTTAACGCAACGGTCGAGCTATTCGAGCAGAAACCTTGCGAAATGTGAGATGTTGCTAATGCTGCTTACCATTTTAAAGCATCTTCTTCTTATTGCCTTCAGAACGCGGTTGAATATATTAGTGTTCGCTCTCAAGTGTGACATGGGAAAGCTAGGCAGCCAATGTGTTCTTGAGCTATGTTGCACATTAACTTTGATTAAGCTGAAATTTTAGGTTTTATCACCATAATCGAAACACTGGATTGTGTAGGTAGAAGAGCGTAGAAGGCGGTATATTTATTAGGATGGCTTTGTCGATCAGAAGTGTTTCCAATCAAAAATATTAGTACACGAAAATTTTCTGCACGAATTGTTCTCGTACCCAGGGTAGATTAAAAAAACATTTCAAATTATACTCATAGGCTTAGCCATAACCATAGTCCTTCATAGCCATAGGCTATGAAGGATTTGTTTTAAATTTGTTATTATTTGTTTTTGTAATTGGTTTAAATTTGTTATGAATTTGTTATTGTTTTAAATTTCTTATTAATTTGTTATTGTTTTGAATTTGTTATTTATTTGTTATCACTGAAAAACGACAACTCATTTGAGACGTTCATTATTTCAAAAATATCTGAAAGCACATTGGCAGCACGAGACACCCGTTGTCCTAATCGAACTTTCCTCACAAAGAAGCTATTGCACGAATTTACAGTCGACCAAACCAAACAGACTAGTAATATTTCTAAAGAGCAGACTCTTTGTAGAGGTTTTGCCCAATTAATAACCGATGGGTGCTCCATTTAAATCACCCAGTTAGTCTTCTCTCATTTTTCAAGACGTTGAAAATCTCGCCCCGCTCATTTTTAACGCGACGGTTCGAAATCGCGAGACATGATCAACCAGAGCCGCCTTTCGGTGCGATGAAGGGACAGGACCATCACACACAAACATTCATGGGACGTAAGAAATGCATTAACATCGCGCTGCGGTCACCAGAACAGCCGTGCTCTGTGGCGGGAACAAGGAGACTCTGTGCGGCGCTTGGGTGCCCGCGTCTGCGCATAAGGCACCGATGCGATCAGCCGTCTCGGCGTTACGACCATTTCCGGCCGCTAATGCCGAGTCCACTTCTGACACAGCCATAAGTAAAGCGAAGTCCGCTATTGATATGGTCATTCAGAAATCGTCGTTCGCCATTGACATAGTCATTTGGACAGCGTCGTTCGCGTTTGATATAGTCATGAGTGATGCTAAGTGCACATTTGATATAGTCAATAGTAAAGTGAAGCCGACTTTTGACATAGTCATTAGAAAAGCGAAGTCCGCTTTTGACCGGTATAAGTGAAGCGAAGTTCATTTTTGATATAGTCCCAAGTAAAGGGAAAATTATGTTCATTTACATTAGATTGTAAGATTGTCATCAGTATTGTAAGCGTTTCGAACATCCTGCGGCTTACAAATATTATCTTTAGTCGTACGTCAGGAATTGATTGTTGTCCACGATATTTATGATTAGCAGGCGTGAGTTGAAAAGTCTTTTTTCTTGAATTCTTTCAAAGACGTTTTAGGGAACTTCATTGCTCATTGGCTTTATTAAAATCCCGTTTCACGTGATTGATGCCGCTATTACCGAGGTCATACACCTGCGTATGATCTGAAAACGTGACAAGATGAGGTTACGTCTGATTGATAGCTTGCACGATGTCTCAATTTAAATTGCATTTCAATAGTGTGTTCATTCAGCCTAATAAAAGTCATTGGAGTTGAAGGTTATTGTAACTCCTATAATCTCAGGAACAATATTACTAATTAAAATGAAAACATCAGCCAGGTTACTACATACGTTTGTACGTTTGTTTGATATAATCTTAGTGTTATGATGCGCAAGATTATAGGCTGTCTACGCACAGATTGTAGCCACTGAGCTTAGAAAATAATACCTGTAAAAAGTTACTGCATCTCATCAGTATTTAAAGTCATTTCTAGTGTCACGTCGGGCCTCAAAGAAATACTCTCACAAGTAAGTCAGAAAAAAGTTCTCTTCCCTCCATTCAGATTTTTAATAAAAGACATCATCTCTAATGTAATACTTGGACGTTGAGCGCCGGTTGCTTGTGGCTGTGATGAAGTTGAATGGGCTTTACTGCAACTCGACGAGATCTGGCATTGAGGCGATATTTACTGTATATCTTGAAATGTTTATAAGTGTTGTTCACGTATTTATTATACATGTCCCTGCATATTTTTTCTATTGAAAATGTCTGCATATGATATATATTATTAAATTTTTATACTATTGTGAATATATGGTCCAATATTAGTTGTTTTATGTGGTCTAGATATATGGAATCTGGCCATTTAATCAACATGTATTATTTTGCCCCCATTGTATTTAGTCCGATCCACCATGTTCATCCTCAACGACATGAGCTTGTCGAATTGAGCGTAAATAAACTTAAAGGCAGAGTAGGTGGTCAGCTCATACGAATTTCGTTCATTGAAATTTCTTAAACGTTAAAAAAGGTTGAATTACCTTGGAACTTTCTAGTTCGTTATAAAGCGTGTTTACGGGAAGTACTTGCTGTAGTTAAAAGACTTAGTTTCATACTGCTCCTCGATGCTCTTTTGGTGGTCTCATTTTGGCCTGTCTCTGACTTGTCGATCATGACACAACGATGCTCAATATTCTATAAGCAACAGCTATTATGCAGTAAAAATTTATGTTGATAGGCAAAAACCACAGCAATTATAATTGCTTTCGTTTTTTGCCAGCGTCGTTGAGTTTCATTGTGAAATTTCAGCAAGTACTCAAACACTCCACGCTGGGAGCTTTTTTCAATTATCCAGTCAACAATCAATAATTACCCAGTCAACAATCATGGTGTGGGAGAGAATTCCTCAACCCAATCTCATAAATTTTATTAGTCGATTGCTCAGTCCTTATTCACAGCCTGTCAATTAGACATAAGGAAGCTTCGTAATGGCTGAGCATTTTGGTTCTTCAATTAAAATCTATTGATACTAAATGAAATTTATAAGAACACCATCTTCACACAAAATTTAACAAACGGCCGAAGAAATGACTCGCATTGAAATTATTCGTTTCAAAATAGTTTCTAGGAATGAATTATAGTCTTTAATTAAACACAAATCTTCGTCATTAATCGGCTGGGGTATACTAGTAAGAAACTAACACCCATGTAGTTCAGTTTACTAACATCACGGTAAGTAATATTTGTTTTCGACTAGAATGCAAAGCTTTTAGATCTTTAATTAATCTGACTTGTATTGATAACCTTGCTTTGAAGGAGCAATTTGAACTAAATATCCTGATGCTGTTCCATTATCGTTAACATGGGAACAGAAGAATTGCAAACTGTCTTTGACGTAAACTTGCGACTTTTTATGTTTCACACATTAGGGCATTTAATTCTACGAATATTTTTCATTCGTTGGTATGAGATATTTCAAGATGAGTTCGTAAACCACGCCCCAGCGCTTAATTTATTTGGACACAACTCAGTTTTTTCCGGTAAAATGATCTAAGCAACATGCCAGACTTTGCAGTGTATCCTCATAATCGTCATTTTCATTTTTCAATTGCCATCAATGTTAGAATACGACGAATATCTTTCATGCTGTGCCAGTAAATTTAGCCAGTAATGTAGAAAACGAATTTTTTTTAAGACTGCTAGCAATTTCCTCAAGTAGTGTACACCAGCACGAGATCATTTCCATTCTATAATCCCAAAAGCTTACGTTTTTAGAATGAAATTAAATAGAAATTAAGATGAACATATTTTTTTTGGAAAGTTTGTATATTACTAAGTTATGAGTTACAATTCAGGGCCTCAAAAACAGCTCACAGTCGAAGCGTTATGGCGTAACTTCATTTATGTTTGTAGTTCTCTCTCGATGAAGCAAACTGTCATCAGTTGAGAGTAGGGGCAAAATAATAAGTTTTTATGCTTCATCCCATTTCTAATGCATGAGTGGTATGTTACTTGCGAATTCAGCTGTTCATTCATCCAAATGTGGAAATAATTCAGTTTTCAGAAATGTTTCAAATATTTTTGTAGTCGGGATCCGCCAAAAGAACGCTCGATGGCATTATAATAATAGAATTTCTTATTTGAACTTCCTAGTCGTTCTTCGCCGTTTTAAGGATGGCTTTTTATTTAGATCGACAACACACCTTCAATGTCGAGTGTAAGTTTCAACAGCACGTAGTGGTGAGCAAAATTCTTTGGGTGCAAATTTTGAGGAATAGAATTAGAAGAGAAGAAATGTAAACAGTGAAGTAGTAAAGTTTTTTCTTCTTGAACAACTCTTGAGTCTGACATTTTCCTGAACCAATCAATAAAATATTTAATTTTTAGTCACGAAAATCGTCACACTGTAATGGAACTTATTAAAGGGAAAATTGAAAGCAACGTAAAAAATGCGGACCGTTTCATCTGCTCTAAACAAAACTCAATTATTTAACACTCTGTCCCAATTCTTTATAAATTGTTTGAACGACTCAATTATCGCATCAAAGGTCGTCCGTTCTTGAAGAATTCAGGAGTAAAAATGAACAAATTGAGTCCCTCTCATTAGCAAGAGTTGAGTCTCACAGGGCATCTCACGACTTTCTGTAACGCTCTGCCAGTGCGCTCGTCGACAACCACACATCGCGTGAGAGAGCAGATTGATTTTGAGGGAGGCAATGAGACAAGCGTCACGAGACACGTCAAATGTTCCTTGCCTTCGATCCCGAGATGGAATTTCTTCATTGAAGGGACTAATGTTTATCAGGACCTGATGATCTCACGCAACGGTTTGTGATATTGTTCGGTTCGACTGTTTAAACGTAATGGTCAGCGATGCTCTTTTTGATTTGTGGAATTGCTGATTGAGAGTCTAAGAAACGAAAGGATCTAAAAATCCTGTTTATCCTGATGGCCAAGCCACAAGCCACAACATTTTTCACGATAAAAATGAGCTTGGTGATAGTTTCCTGAATATTTGTATGATGAACTTAGGTATTAAATTTCCTTGGTACTGTTGCCAGATCAGAAACAAATCAACAAAACTCGAGGTCCACATTACAGCAACTTCGTTCCATATATGACAAACCTCGGGCTCAGACATCTTCATGTCGCAACGTAGGAATGAAAAGTAGGTTTCCTCAGGGCAATTTAGGGCAGCACAAGAATGGGTTTGACCAAAATTTACTGGTCATCCTGCAAAACGACCGAGCTATGCGTTGCCCCGCCTAGAAAAAGTTGGCTGTTGGTCATGATGGTTTTCTTTCCAGGTCTTCTTTTAGCTTTTAACTCTGCCTTAAGCCCTCATCATACGTTTTTCAACATCAGCTCGGTGCAAGTTTTGCCCTGTGTGAAAGAGAGATCATTCCCTTTCAACCTTCATGCGTAAAATTGCTTATCAATCTAAGGTGGGTACAAGACCATCAGTGTGTGTATCAGAAATCAGTTTTTGAGAGTAACTGTTCAGGAGGGCTTTGTATATCACCAACACATAAAAGCCTGATAAACATCGCAGAGAAATGGTCAGCTTGAGAGTACGACAGCCAAAAGCACTTTACGGAAAAAAACAGTTCAAAAATTTTCATCTCATTAGAAAGATATCGTCCCAACATGGCCTAATTGTCTGGACTCGATAGAAAAATCTTCCTTCGTTCCTACGACCAGGATGACTTAACAAAATTTAGAGAGCTTTGCTGTCATTGTTCTTTAGGGCAACAGAAACAAACTTGGGCAAACGTCCATTAAGCTGTCGCAAAGATTTATAGTGACAATAGTCACGAGGCCAGGCGTGTTCTGCTAAATACTTTCCGAAACACAACACCTTGTGCCGCAGAACTGGCCTGTAAAAATTTAACAGCTTTAAAATGGCTAATTTCGGTTTAAAGGCAATAGGGCTTTTGTGTAAAGAACGCCATGAGAAGAAATACCGAACAAGTGTAGTAATGGATCCTGGTAAACAAATTATGAACTATTAGAATGTGTTTTAGTGGAAACCAATTAGCATCCTGCAGTTTTATGGTTTCGAACTAATGAAACACAAGTAGAAATTTATGATACGGATCTCCTTAGGATTTTATGACTTTTGCGTACTCCTGGAGACTAGCTTCTCCTGCGGTAGTTAAACTTGGTTGTCCCGCCCTGTTTTGTTAATTGACACAAACGACACGGCCAGCTTCAGGAATGAAATTTTATTAAAGAAATATTTAGTTGTTTCTGTTGAATGCGCTTCGTGAAGAAACGTGCTGTTTTACACGTGATAAATCGTGAAGATTTGATGACTTTAGCCCCTTATTTTAAAAGTACTTTGAGTAGTGAAAGGAATATTTTGATTTTGATGAGAATCGACTCTCATCTAGCACTCTCAGTCGCACATGAACGGGCGATAATCTAAATGATTATTCATGAAAGTATTTTAAAATATAATTTTGCTCAGAGTCAAATGACACACTGCAAGGTTCCAAACAAGACGCTAAGCTAAGAATGGGACCAGTTGAAACTTGTCATTGCCTCCTTCAAAGAAACTTCACTCTCTCAGGCTGAACAGACAAGTCTGGTCAACCTGAGAAAGGGTTTAGAATGAAACGAAGACGAATTGTAAAGTGACTAGAATCGTAATCCTAAAATCTTATGAGCCTTGCTGTCAAAAATTTTGAATGTCGCTAATTTAATCACTAAGTGTTCTGCGTGTGGCAACATGATTGAAATTTTCGAGCTATTAGGAGCTTTTTGTATAATTTTTTTCGATCAGTAATTGCAGAGTTAGTACAGTTGGCATGAAGAACAACTCGTTAAGTTTTTCGATGAAGGCCGGTGTAATGAATTGATTTTCATGTTGCGTGACGGAAATATTGTGAGCATTTATTTAACTTTAAATAATGAATAAGAGAAACGATCATGAGAAAATGTTTTTTATGTAGTTCAAGTGATTTGAAATATCTCACACGCAATAATGTATCCCGCTTCCTTGAAAATTTGTTTGAACAAATTCATATATCTTCAATGTTATTTTGAACATCAAAATATGGGAAATTATACTCAAAATCACCATCATTCTGGCGTTTGCGGCCATCATTGTCGTTTTTAAATCATAAATGTAAGCTAGTTCTCTGTACCCATGCCCGCCCTACAGTACAAGTGTACTCCCCTAGCTTCCTCCCAGCAGCACACCTTTTGTTTAGGCTGGCCTCCCTTGCACACAGAGACAGTTTAACGTCCAATTGAGTGAGTTTCCTCATTAATATCTTACGAAGTTAATGTGATATCATGACTGGTCGTGCGTCCGTGCGAAAGCTATCCACCACCTCGTGCACGACACTCTTTGTAACCATCTGAGATCGCCGGCGCTTAGAGGTAATCATGAGATGCTTAGAGGCGGTTGCCGCCGCTTAAAAATTCGCAGTTTCATAGGCGCACACTGTGCACAGTTGGGTGGGTATACGTGAACAGAGGTTATCATTTGGCAGGATTACAGTGTTCATAAAAATGGTCACGCTATTTTCATCGTTAAATAGGTTTATGATATTCACAAACTTGAATGCAAGGACAGCTTAACTATTTAATAAGCTGCGGTTCTTTCAAGAATGTTTCTAATTTCGTCTAACATGGCCATGCAGTAATATTTCATAAATTTTAGCTTCTCAAGCAAAACACTGGTTGTGTTTGACGTAATAAAATATAAAAAGTATCAATGATTATGTAATGTGTTACTTTTGTAAGTTCTCAGAGTAAATGCATGCCAAAATTTATATTCAGACAAAGAACATATATAACAGGTCAATCTCATAAAGAAAAAGGAAATCAATTGCATGAAAACTTTTTGAAATCCTTCTGTTAGCAGGAAGCAGGTGATCTTTACTGAACTATAAAACTTCGCCTACACTTCAGGAAAATTCTAATCAAGAAACTTTTTTCTCGGTTAAAATATTAAATATTCTAATAAAAACATTTGCAATCATTTAAGGCAGCAAGTTTTTGCTCGGTGATGCCCCCGCAACTTTTTCAGCCGAGACTTCGTCTCTTCGGTTTCCCTTCATAGAGAGAAAGCAAGTAATTTCCTCTTACTCATGCAAGTCCAAAACCAAGCCCAATCCGTTTCCACTCCTGAGCACATTCCTAAGCGGTTGCTGGTCGCTTTTTACTCCTTTATAGGGAAGATAAGACATGAATTCGGTGGGCCAAGCTTCATCAAAAGAACTCAGTATTTCCTCCAAAAACACTTCATTAGGACGCCGAGGGATCCAATTAACAAGCTGATCTGCAACTGATATTCGCTTTTTGTGAGACCTTGCGACGTCCTCAAACGCCGTAATGTGCCGGCTTGGTTCCTTCACAGAATCTTCGTTTAGATTGTTCACCTTAGTTAAATTCTGGACCTGATTTCTTAAGAAGACTTAGTAGCGACGGGCTCGTGCCATGGAAGAATTAATGAAGACCAAAAGGCTGGTAAACTGAAGCCATGCTTCTGTTGGGCCGTCAACAAAATGCCTGCTGTTCGTTAATGAATTGTGCAGCGCTGGCGCACTGCTCATTTTCGGGTCATTCGTAAATAGCTGAGAATTTCCTGGCTCTTCTTATTAAAATACAGTATGTTCCAAAAAAATGTACTCGCTCACTGAGTGCCCTGTAATTATGTATTTTATTTTGATCTAGTTGTTTATTAGCACAGATAAAAGACCAATGAGATAAATTAAAGAGAAGAGCAATGGGTTTAAGAAAATTGAGTACCAGAAAAGAAGCTTCGATACACGAGAACATAAATAAAACATACGTAAGAAATCGTCTGTTGAAGGATGAATGCATTATTTAGGGACACCCTATACCTATAATAGAACTGAGTTCTCGGTTCTTCAATAGAAAAATTTATTTTGGAGATATTCAACATGGGGTTCATTGTGCTTTATTTAATTTTTTTTTAAATAGTGTTTATTTAAAACATCTGTTTCACAATTTTTTGGCCTTCCTCATGGCTTTTGCTGGTTGAAATTTTAGTTTTGTAGCTTAGAATTCAGCTCTGTATGCTGTAGGCAAGTCTGGATAAATAAAATCATTTCAATAAATGCTTCAAAAGCTCTCATTGTTTCTGCCATATTTTGTCAAATTTACAATACATGAAAGGGCTTTTCAGATAATTTCTTATCATTTTCATACGAAGTGCATGACGTTGCGAAGTTGATTCACAGACTCCGCGTACATCGTCCAACATGGTCGAAAATGCTACACAGACTGTTGAATCAGCCTCACTTTGACGAGCATATCGAAGGCTTCAACAGAGTCAGAAAAATACTATAAACCTCGAAACGTGTCTACACAAGAAGATAACTAAGAAAAACAACTTCTAGCAGCCAATAGTTCAATATGCCGCAGTCTTTGAGCAGTGACTTCATCTTCGTTTGGACGGAAGAACTAATCTCTGGGGGGGAGGGAGTTCATCTTGAGCTTCAGAGATGAAGTTTGAGGCCCTTGAGAGGGTAGAGACGATAAGACGCTTCATAAAGACTGGCATCAAAGCGGACACTGTGCAGGCTGCCCGCCACATCATCTGTTCAGTGTGAGAGCGTGTCACAGCGCGGCCTGAGTACATGCTTTCGGGGCGGAGGACCTCAATTTAATCATGAATACGGCGTGGGAATAGTGAACCTCTTGGCCCTATTTAAAATAGGGCATGAGAATAGTGAACCTTTTAGCTCTATTTGGAATAGTGCATGAGAATAGTTACTCTATTTGGAATAGTACATGAAAATAGTGAACCTCTTAGCTCTGTTTAAAATGGTGCATAAGGATATTTATTCTCTTTGGAATAGCCTCTGAGATTCTTTTAATTGTGCTTGAACTAGCGCTTTGAAATGGGGATTTTTTTACGTATGTTTGGAATAGCGTCAGGAAATGAATAATTTCTTGAATGTGTTCGAAGATGATCGTGACAATAAAGAATCTTTACAACTGTTTTGAAAAATATCACACGAGTGAAAATCTTTTGATTCTTACTAAAAACGAGACCGGAAATGACAAATATTTTCAGTTCTTAGATATTAACATAGAATGTTCTTAATTAATAATTTCGAAATCGAGTATTGAGAGCCTAGACTCATGATCACTAGATAAAATTAAGAAAGCTGTGAACCTCCATCAAGCCGTGGTACCTCCATCGAGTGAGACACTTAAAATTACGTTCGAAAGCTAGATGGAGAAATGACATTGAAAGCAGAAAACTAGTTAGAATCCTTTATAAAGTAAGGATTCAAAAGCACAGTAATTCTTCAAACAAACTATCTTAAGGTGATTTTCTAACTAAATTGTCTGTTCACATGAACACGTAGGTATTGCCCCCTTACTGTAAGTCGAAATGGGACAAGAACACCTAACGCTATCCACGTAATGCAGTCTTTGATCAAGGAACTATGTAGTAGGAAGCTCTTTTTCTTAATTCTGCTCTGTGCACACAACGCTTTATAATGCGTCTTGATGTTATACCTGGCAAACTGCTCAATATTACATTTCAGGTATACACTCAGAAGAAGGTAGCAGCATGTTTCACCCGAACACGGTGAGCAACGCAGCAGGGCGACATAACTTTACAACGTTAATTTAAGTAAAGAATTAATCGGTGATCAAGCCAAAATAACGCCTCAAATTGAATAATAGAGTATCGTCACTATTAAATCACACAGGAGCAATGCTCTCTTGGAAATGTATGATTTGACGAGAAAAATTGTGGTTAAATATTTTTCATTCTCTTTCTGGGGTCCAAAATTTTCACTTGAGTGAAATAACTGCGGCAGTCTTGAATTACGACATCAGAATAGTTTATCATATTAAATACATCTGTTTTCACATTTATATGGAAGAAAGACTTAGAGTTACTTAGCTAGCTCATAGTACTTGAGCATCAAATAGTTCATTTCTGAAGTTATCAAAACTTGAATTTCTTCTAAATTTCAAGTACTGTAAAATTTACTGACTGATAGGAAAAATACTCCGGATTACCTTTCAAATAATCAGTTTTCAGGCTTCCACAAATCTAAGAGTATGATGAATGTAAACTTTCATTTTGAGCTTTCCGTTTCGCGCTTATTACCCAAACTTGATGTTCCTATTTCTGGGTAACAAAAATGTCTTTGAATATTGAGCATTTTTCTGAGGGAATAATTAGTTATTTAGTATTACCACAAACTAATATTTTTTCGATGAATATTGTTTCATTATTTTTTTCTGTTACTTCAATTTCATTGTAAGTATTCACTGTTCTTGACACTATGAAAATTTTCATTATTTTGCTAGAAAGTTTCTTCCTCCCGCAGTTTGTCTTTTCATATGAAAAGTGTTACCCTACGTAGTGTCTCAGTTGCTATGACGTTTGACTCTCTCCTCACTTGAAAAGTATTACTTTTCCGCTTGCGAGCTAACCTACGATGGATCTTTACTACATACAACAATTTCCTTCAGTGCGTAGTAAGTTCAAAGAACAGTTCCAAGCACGAGGCCCTACATATTAACTGCAGTCGAAAAACACTCCATTAGGTGTCATTTCAATGCAACGAAGAAGCTGTTATTCACCGGTAAGTCCTATTCTGCTAACCCTAACTTGTTTTGAAGCTTACCCAATGAGCTTTCATCTGAGTAGGCAATAAATTCATGAATGGTAATTTGCAGCGGGCTTATAAAACAGAGCCGCAAGAAGGGTCTCTCATGGCGAAATGGTGCTTCGACGTCTTTCAAAGGCGACTCAGTACTGCCGCTCCAAACAATGAAGCGTTCACTGTAAAGCGGCGAGTTTATCACCGCATGGCCGCTGCCTGATGACTGCTAATCAACACCGAACACTGTACATTTACTCCCTCTAATTGAGTGTATGCAAAGGCAACACTCCGCTGTGTGGACAGCGCTTCTTTTACACGGCGCCAATTTGTGTAACGGAGGCGGGGTGCGACTTGGGGCGCATCCCGGGGGCTGTGAGTGCTCCGAGCTGGGGTGCTGGGGTTGTTCGAGTGCTCGGGTTGTTGGGGTGCTGCACTTGGGGCTGTTGGGGTGTTGGGGTTACTGATTTTGGGGTGTTGGGGTTACTGATGTTGGGGTGTTGAGATTACCTATGTTGGGGTATTGGGGTGCTGGGGTGACTGATGTTGGGGAACTGGGGTGCTGGGTGCTGTGATTACTGGGCTGCTGGGGGTGCTGGGGCTACTAGGGTGCTGGAATTACTGTTGTTGAGGTGCTGGGGTGCTGAGGTTGTTGGGGGTACTGGGGTTACTTTTGTTTGGGGTGCTGGGGTTACTGCTGTTTGGGGAAACTAAGCAGCTCCATTTCCGCCAACATCACACTAGCACATGACTCATATGTGCGGATGTTATCGGATTGCAATTTTAAATTCCAGTTTTTTACGCCATAAGTGTTCAATCTTCTATAATTTCCAAAATATTTACTGAACTTCAAACCTGTCACAAAAATGTTTTGCGGGAAATGTTGATTTGGAAATCTTGCGTAGCCGCGTCCGGGAAAATGATTGCTATTCGAGTGCCGATTGCTTGTCAGAGACCTAGTGTGATCACTGAATTAAGTTTGGTAATCTTTGATTAGAAGTATTCGAGTACATTTAAGAAATATGGCATGTGAGCGTAAGAGATCATTGCATACATGAATGGGATTGAAGGACATCTATTAAACAACTTGTAACAGAACTTGAACAGCTTCTGTACTGTTTTCGCAGTCACTGCATGAAGACCATGAAGTTGAGAAGAGACGGTGGACAACGTGCGACATCCCTGGCAGCAACGAAATGTGCAGGCACCCGCAGCGATCGGTGAGTACTCACTTCGAAAGTACGTTTGTGCGTTTACACGTCGCTTGGGCTGCGACCCACCGATGGGTAGAGCTCTATGTAGTTCTTCTTTCTGCGAAACGACCCATCGTTGGGTCGTTTGAAAATTTTTCACGATCTTTTAAAATTATTGGTATTTAATGGACCCAGTTACTGTTTGGTATCTATAAAACTGCTACCAAACTTTGACTTAAAATTTGAGTTGACTTCAGTTTAACCCATCGCCGTCAACGTGTCAATGAGAATTATTTCTTTTACGTTTGTTCTTTGTTCGACGCGATGATAAAGTCAGAGCTGAATTTTATTTCAAGAATCAGCGTACCAATTTCGCATCGTGTTGCTCGTGATCTATGTATATCTCCTTGATATTTTGTGTTGAAAAACCGTAGTTTAAAAAAAACTAACAACGCATTCACACTATATAACTAACGCAGAATAAAGGAATTAAAGGTAAGTTGAGCACCAGCCCTGCACGAGAAAATTGCGTTATAACGATCTACACACTGGCTGTGGTGCGGTAAGTAATAACTTAATAATAATTTATGCATTTTATTTCCGGTTACTAAACGTCCATGCACTGAGCGGATACATGTCGAAATATCGTTCTTCAGTGCCCTAAACTGAATGCGATATGTAAAAATTACTCACCTCAATATCATACCACATCTTAAATACAAACACAATTGAAAATGTATGCAATTCATGTGTCCCACTTTTTCTCGAACTTCATGGTACCTGAGTGACGAAATTTGAGATCCTCGTTATTTTGCTCCCACATGTAATTTTACTCTAATTCTCATCTTACCTAATAATACCCTTGGTGTGTTTATTTATTTTTATATTTGTTTGGTGTCAACTTCTTCCGTCTCTCTGTCACGCTTATAAGGATGCTTAATGACCGTATCTGTGATGCGAGTTTCACCAGTGCACAAGTGTGAGAATATTTTTATCACAGGTAATATTAGTATGGATATACTTGTTGGCTATTCACATTTGAAAAATTTCTTCAATGAAAATATTGAATCCCGTCATTTATATTCATGACGGGGCGTGTATACTAGTATTAAAATAGACTGTGCGCTGTAACGCCATATTTTGCATTGCTCGTGCGTAACTGTTTCAATCTTCACGAAAGAGAGCACGCAATCGACAGTTTCGTCGCTGCTTTACGGTGGGCTTCCCTTCCTAATTTTGTGCAGCGTTAATCACAGGAGCTTCTTGCACATGACAAGCAGCAGCTAATTATAGTGTGATTCACGAGCGCATTAGCAAGGGCATCGCATTGCCTTATTTTTCTCTGTGAGAAAAAAATTAATGAATTTCCCGTTGTGGTACGATTGAAAGCGTTTCTTTGCACCAAAATGTGTATATTTTCTGGAATGCGATGTTCTCATTACGGGCGGGTTTTGTGGGAAAAAATTGTAATGGTTGCACGTTTTGGTATTTTTGAAAACCCATCTTTTTCAATTACATCTACGCAGGTTCGGAAAAAGCGCTAAAATGAAACACTTCAGCCAGTGTTTATGAGATACGCTGTATTATTTAGGCGGAGTGCATCGGTATTGACCTGACGGGAATGCAGTGCTATCCACATTTATGTAAAATATTTATCAACGTCTACAGTTTTCATTACAACCAAACTGCAGTGATGTTCCTCCCAAGTATTTAGTACGTAGTATTTTCCTCCTAAATATTTAACAACCTGGAATACCTTGAAGATTTGAATACGATTTTCTAAACTTGGGATGAATTCAGGCATGAATTAATGCGGTACACATTCCTTTGTATCGTATTGAGAACCAAACAGAATAAGTGAGCGAGGGTCAACCACCCCAGTTGCACGATCAAACTCTACCGAGTCTACTTTTGTACGCAGTCTAGTCTCAGCGGCTTTGCCATTTATGGGTTTAACGAAACCAGCGAAATATGGCAGGCTCTGCATATTAAACGCGAACTGTTAAACATTCTGCATTTTAGGTGGTTCAACAAACATTGCGTCGTTTGTACCTCGTGATGAATTTAGCAGCGTGAAACGCGCCATGAATTTGCTTTAGAAAAAGCGGTTGCTTCTCAAAGCCTGCCCGCGCAGCCACCTGCCATCGACCATCGAAGATGTCGGAAGCTTCAAAGCCTGATTTGAATTTTACGGGCGCACACAGCAGGCTTGTTTATAGCGCGCAAGCACGGTCAAGCGTATAACGAAGAACAGACTAAACAATGCCGTCCCTTCTAATTATTCGACAACAGCTCACGAAAATTATACTGGGAACATCGAGAATATGGTGACCTAATGTGCGAGCTTTCGTAATGCAATGATGAAAGAGAATATGTTTTGTGGTGACTAGCGATAAGATTTGATGTCTGTTAATGTTCAAGTAAAGTTCGTTCCTCGTGTAGCACTACATTAATAAACTGAGTAAATTTCTTGAATGTTCTCAGTGTACTTAGCTATCATATCCTTTCCCAGTCATAATTTACCGTTTATTTGCGGCTTAAGGTTTAATGACAATTTTCAACTATTTCATTAAACAATTTCAATTTATAAGTACTGCCTTTTTTCCATTTTTTAGTTGCTTGTTGGTCAAGATCATGCGATACCACACTGTTATTCACTTCTTCTCACAGTCTGTCTTATTAACACACCACGTGCCGCTCAAATTTTATGGAAGAACGGAAACATATTTTTTCCTCCTTATAAATCACCAAGCTCATTATGTTTCTTTTGCAAATGGGGTGGAAAATCCGTTTGATGAATGGTGCCTTTACACCACCGGCTCTTTTGTCTCTCTTTTCGGTGGCACTTACCCTCGTCAATGTAAATTCATTTTTTTCACTCTACCATGACTTCCAAAGCCAAAATTTTATGTTCATAAAAGTAAAAATAGTACTGAGCTGTTCATATTTTGTAATGACGCCATTGTTTCACATTCTATCTTATCTAATCGTTTCTCGACATATATATATCTCAATATTCAGTTAGTCGCTAACCAGCCATCAACTTCACTGCGAAATTCTCCCCTTAGTTGTTTATTTTACTTACTCTTCTCAGTGTTTTTTGTGCGCTCGATTATTTATTTTGCTGAAATTCGGCTCTCAAGTCTCCATGGCACCGTTTGTGTCGTAAGACAACCTGTAGCAACAAGCACAGCATCCTCCTTCTTCTCCTGCACTTGTCCGAGCTAGAGGTCCGGTGCATCAAACTTCAGTGCGATCATTTTCCCTTGAAGGAAGCATCCCTGAAAGCTGTCTCCTGTTTACGCTAAGGCAGTCAACTTTGCCCGCACTATCTGCCCTGATAAACACAACAGTCGCCTCACACCAAACACCCGCGATGAACCAAAAGCAAAATCCAGTGTGAATATTAGTTTCGATGCCCGGAGTGTGGGAAAGTCTTTCACGGAAAACGAGTGCTTCAAAAAATGGCAAAAACAATGAGTTTGTTGTAGTGCTGGTGCTGTCAAATTTGTTTTATGGGCAGTGTGGGCAATTAATGACAATAGAAGGTCATTAATTGCTCCAATATGAGGAAGAATTTCTGACCAGAGCGTGTCTAATTCGAAGGAATGGACTAACATGAGATATGTAAAGTCAGCCGGTCTTTCTTTCTTAAAACAAGGAAATAATAGAAATAACTTGGATTAAAAGAGAGAAAAAATTCAAAAGAATATCATTTTCTTTACAGTAACATTTACTGGTGGTAAAAGGTAAAAATGTGTGTGAAAATACACAATGAACACGCAGTGAACCTCGTTTCGCATCTCAAATTATTCCATGAAAACATGCTCTTTATCCTCCTTAATTATTGAGTTGATTGCCAGTCGAAAAAAAATACACAATTTTCAGCTCCCATTAAGATCAGCACGCAAAATTTTCAACTTATGTTTTGCGGGAAGATCACATCTGCAAATGCGCACAAATTTGAACTCTGTACTTGCTGCGTTCATCAATTTAAGCATGCAGACAAAAATAAGCAGAATTATGAGTAAATTGCGAGTGAAAAACCTGGAAAACTTGCCCAACTGACGCTGCCCAATTGATGCTGCCCATTAATTGAAGCGTCAGAGATGCGAGGTGAGTACGATTTCATGAAAGTGAGGTGGAAGGCAATTGTCGACGGCCAGGAATGTGTTTGCGGACCTCCTTGACTTCAAATTTGAGGTGAATTAGGGGTGTGTTTGCATGGGAATGACGAATCCGTCTAACATGCATGAGAAATAAACTATTGTAAATTTACTTAAACTCTGCATTCTACGTTACTGTGCGCGCGATAAACTTTGTGCTTTAAATTGTGAGATTTTCTGTAGCACTGCTTCATATTCATAATAATTAAATTATCAACGCCAAATAATTAGCTGAGCAATACATATTTTTATGTGCATAACACCACCTATACCAAAGTTGGCTAAAATATTCACGTACATAATAGCAGTCTTCTTTTCACTAAGGTCACTTTCACCTCACAGGAAAAGAATGCAAATTAATGAAGTGGAATGTGCATTTATTGCTGCAAGGAATTGAAGAAGCAATCAAAGTTCTTTTCATTTTTCGGCGCAATTTCTAGATGCCATGGAATGATTCCAGAATTTTTATGGTGAGTTTTGGGTTAGAAAGATGAATGAGCTTTTAATGCCTGTTGTGATTCACTACATTCGTACCTCACACATCGTATATAAGTGTTCACTACCAGAATCTAATTCTTTTATAATATATACATCAGGATTGTTGCTACATCATTTTAACCAAACAAGTTATTTGGTTAGCTCATATAATCACCGTGTCGTTTGAGCAACATAAAGTACCACATTTCGCGACCATACAATTTTTGGATGAATACAACAAGTCGCTTCTAAAATGCACGAAACTTCATCCATTTTCCCATTTATACCCACTTAAAAGCAAGCACAACACGCAAGTTTCCAAACAAAAGCGCCTTCATGCGACCGTAGACTGGCATCTCTCCCGCTAAGCCCATGGGTGCAGTTGTGTTTTTTCAAGCGGTTCCTCAGAACCTTCCTTGGCCGGGCCTTGCTTGTTTTCTTTGCTCTTCAGCTGAAGGGACCCTCGAGCAGCCCACGCCTTCGCTTCTCTAAATAGATCAAGAGACGGCCGTGAAAACTTCAGCACACCCAAAGTTTTCACTCAAAGCTTAAGCAACTAACACGAGTTAGACCCGAAAATCGGTTAGAAAACTTTGTCGTGTGCTAAGATTTGAGCGTAACTTTATTCGCGCACTTGGAAAAAGGAGACACTCCTTGACATATCTACTAAAGGTGCAGCTTACGAATATAATCTGCAGTCGTTAATGATATTATACCCATCAATATGATTCGATCATATAAACTTTCATTCGTATTTAGTATTATTGCCTACAACGAAACTTTGATTAAAATATTCGAGGGATTTCCTTCGCTTCATGAGATATTGAAATACCCAATACTAAAAATGATGGGCTTAGATTGCAGCGTAGTTATGTCTACATTCCTGATGAACTTTTCAATCAGGAATTCAGAATTTCGTTCGTACAGGCAATGTTCTTTAGCATCAGATTGTTTTTTTTTTCAAACTTGCGAGTTGCGCTATCTACAAGGGGTTTTAAACATTAAAATGAACAAAGTTTCTTGCATTTTTGGCGCACTTCGTTGCATTATCTAAGTATTATGAGGTCGGAAAACATGGTATTTTATTGTTACTCAAACAAGGGAAAAGATGGTGGGACAAGGGTGGTTGTCTGAGTTCGTCCGGGAAAAGATTACGATGCGGACACGAGTTCTTTTGTATCCATGCAGCACCAAACGTAGAGTAACTTAGCCATGATAATTCAAAATTAAACATAGATAACCTTAACTTTTTGTCAAAAGGGAAAAGTTAGCTTAATGGGAAATTAACATCCATCCATGTTCAAGATGGTGGTTTTGTTTGTTAGGAAAAATGTTGAAATTGAATCTTTGATTTTCGTATTTAAGTATTTATTTGCATTCATAGTAGAAAGTTGACCTCCATGCTTGGACGAAACTTCAACTTCACAAAAATACCCATATGAGTTTCTTAAAACAAAAGCCCGCACTAATCCTTTTTTTGCGTTACTTTCTCCCGTTGAACAACAAGGTCTCTCATCAAGGGAAAAATAAAGAAGAATCTCTGCATCAATTAGAGCTCTCGGAACTGCAGAGTCATGGAAAACAATTTGCAACCATGTAAGCTAGTCACCTACCGTTCCGAACTATTTCTTCCAACAAATCGGCTATGAAATGTTATAAAAGTACTCAACCACGATCAGTTTCATTCAAATGAAGGTATGAATTCGGACCCCGAAGTGTAACTCAAAGATATGAACCAAACAATCGCGCTCTCAAGATGAGTTCTTTTGGACTTTTGAACTGGCTTCTCTGTGCACTAAGGTAATTAAAAGCTCTATTGCTTAGCTTCTTTGAGTTACCTTTTCAAGAGGAAATAATTCATGTAGGTTTTTTGAGTTGGCGTTGAAAATACTAGCTGGGCGTTTTTTCTTGAGTGTTAGATAGAGGATATATGGAATTTGTGCGTGTGATTTTTTTTGAACAGTGAAGAGACGAAGCACGATGAACCGTGATTTATTAATTTATGGCTGGGAAGGGAAATTCTTGTGCAATAAGAGATGTCCATGCAAAGGAATTGTTACGTTAAAGGATCGTATTAATATTAAATTTTACGAAACCTAAGTAAGCAGATATTATACAGCATTATATTGACTGGAGAGTCCATTAATTAATTTCAGCAGAGCATGTTTCGTGGTCAGACTGATGTTCAAACAGAATTTAGAAAATTCGGGGCGGAAAATATGCATTTGGCTGATATTTAGTGCTTGTGTTATACTGTATTAGCCGTTTTTAATCATTAATCGAATTAGAACTGAACGATATACGTGGAAAAAAATGCTTTTGAAGTCTACGGTAAAAATCCAATTTTGTAAGAGAAATTTAATTTTCAGCAACTTGAGTGCAATGAAGAGGTGAATTTGATGTTTTATCGTTAGGATTTGAATTTTCCAACGTTAGGATTTAGTCATCATCTAAATCAGGTAAAAAAGACACCATTAATTTTCTTTAAATTTCAAAATCTAAGTTTCACTTCTGTAATACTCGGAAAACTAGGCGAGTTCATATCATCTAAGGGACAAGTTTATAAGTGAAACCTTTTTGATTGGATAATTACTGAAGTATTTCGACGCAGCGTTTTCGAAAAAGATGCGTAAAATCAGATTTATGATCACGCTGTGTAGGGAAATTGAAACTGATTCGTTCTAAGAAACTCGAACGCTTTGGCAACTATATTCAAACAATAGTGCACCTGAAAAAGTAATTTTGAATGTTTTGAAATATACTTCACTAACAAAAACCTAAGTTTGTCTAAAATAGAATACCAAATTCATGAGGCTTAACTACCTCACTGAAGACTTTATCCGCTCAAATGTAACACATGTTTCGTGCAAATCCCGCCTGAATTGTCATGACTCTCCCTGAACCTTTTTGAAATAATTTTGTTAATTAGATCATGGTGAAATTTGTTTCGAATACGTAATTTCATACAAATACAGATCTTGGGTTAATTTTTTTGGGCTGGGGTGGGGTTCATAAAATTTATTTTTATCAGCTAATACTAAAACGTAATTTCATTTCCAAACAAAATGACATATATAAATAATTTTGAAAATTTAACCCCATTTGGAGTTTCAGAACGCGCGAGAAGGCAACTGAACTAAAAATAATTTAATCAAGGTAATTTTGCGCCCGACTCTTCATGGAGAGCCTCATGACAGAGTTATGGCCTCGAATTTTTACCATGTCTCAAACTGAACACCACATTACTTCTTCACCTCAAATATATCTATCACATTTTTAATTACAGCCTATGACTTCAGTGAGATGTTCTCTGAAGAAAACTCACTTCATTTAATTTTAAAATTGTCGCTGCCATAGAATTTTACAAAGACGGGAACCGCGTTAACGAGAGTCTAATTTTCTTGGAACCTCAAGAGAGAGAGACATGCGCTCTGATGTACGGCTCATTAGTCCACGAGACGAACGCTTAATAAGAAATATGAAAATGTAGGGATGACGCGCTGCTCATGCCCACGGCTTCTTTTGCTGGCAAATATTTCCGTGAAACTTGTTTGCATGATGACCATTTGATGAGGAAATAAGTATGCGCAGGCTTTACTGCTAAAAGCTGGCTGCGAATTCCTGCTTGACTCGGTGTATTTGTACGATATCATTCGATGGTGCACGAGCTTTCTGTTCAGATGGAAGAAAAAACAAGCTTTTGTTAACCATTCATGTATGCGACATGCTAATGAAAATATAAATTTCTTTCCATTTCCCGCTCATGTAAGGTGAAACGAACGCCATATGAACAGTGATGAGTTTATTCATGCAAATTTATTTTACGACCAAAACTGTATAGCATAGAAGACAACACCTGAAGTGCTTTCTCGCTTCATGTGGCCAACACATAGTTCGGTTATTCAATTTTTCCTTTACCTTTTATTTTCATTTTTTTTACCGTTGTTCTTGTTTCTTCAAAGTTTGAACTTTTTATAGATACTTCATAAGTGATTTAATTCTTCCTCTTTTGGTTTTGTTTTATAGAGATTTTTGCTGAAGATAGACAGTTTGTCCGAAACGTTCAGTTTTATTTGATCATTTTTAGTAAAAAGGATTTTACGTGTAGCGATTTTCCCCTTGCTTTTTATTCTCAAGCTTAGAAGCATCAATGCTGGAGTTATTTCAGATTAGATCCTTTGATATTAAGTACCGAATTCTTTAAAAAAATTTCTACGCTACACCGATGCTCGAGCACATTTTTTTCTTTTACCAGATGAGAACACAGACATCAAAAAATGGGGCATTAACCTTAAGTTCCAGAAGTCGAGAGCAAACGATATAATATTCTAGATAAGTTCTTTAACTATTGCACGACTGCTGTCGTTCAACGTCCTTAACAATGCGCTACTGACAAATAAAACTCTTGTTTTTAAGATGCCAATCGTAGTGTCGAAGATCTTGAAAACATTATTGTGTTTCTGACGGCGGTATCCAGGAGCAGCGTTGGTTAAGCAGGTGAGACGCATGGCCATACCGAATTGGCTGGCAGCAATTTTGGGGTACATTGCACCGAGCAAGCCCGTGGTGATGACCGTGGAAATAGCCCGTGTATCGTCCACTTGACCTTCGATCGCCAGGTCTCTCAGTGTCCCAAACTGTTGCGGTTCACAACACCGAGCACACCATCCCGGTTTCTTTTCATAAATTTGATGTTTTTCATCCGACTTTCGTAATGGTTTTGAATGAACCTTTACCCTCGTTGAGTTAGCAGTCGTTGAACGAAGTATCATCGTCAAAATGATTCGAGTTACGTAGCGTGAAATGAGTTTCGTCGTGAGGATTGAACTTAACTTAAATAGATTCGAACCCTAAATTACTTTTAGAAAATTTAACTTACGTCATACTCTGGTATGATCCCTCGCAAAGGAATTTTAACACTGTTTTTATTTCATTTTTTATCGTTTACAAACTACGTTAAAAAATTTCAAAGATAGTAGCTGAACCGTGGGGAAATAGTATATTACTGCAAAATTCTCGTTGTCATCTATGCACCTTCATGCAGTACCCGAAAGCTTACGCAGTTTCAGCGTTTGTTTTAATAATGATTTCAACTTGCCTAATAAACGTGGACTGTTGATAAAATTCCAAGTAATCTACCTTTGTAAGTAGAGAAGAACAGAGTCCTATGTTTTGAAATTACCCTGCTTGAAAAACTGCTCTTCTGTTGGTTGTCTTTTATAGTTGAAAAGATTGCACTTTGTAGCACGCACTTGTATGTACCCCAGCTCATACATTCACATACGATACACACACATTAATACAACCTCACAGGCTTATACACTTGCATATATTCACACACACACACACTTATACATACAAACATATTCATTTACCCACACACACACGCAGGCACACACGACACATGCACTACTCACACACACGCACACACACAGAAGCAAAGTGACGCTAAGTATTTTACATGTCATTCACACGAGAATCCTTAGTATCAAGTGCTTCTGAAGGTCTGCCTGAGCTCATAGAGCTGCCGCGCAAGCGCGCGTAGATACATAGATAGCAAGGGCTCAGTCAGAGGTCAGTCGCAGGTTCGGAGCAGGGTTTGTCTCAGTAACCTGACCAGTGAAACGCACGCTTATCGTGACTGCCATCGCATTCCTCGACGCAATATCTGCCTGGTCGATACCGACTACTTTGTTCTTGGAGTAACGTACAAGCACCGCGGCTGGAAAATTACATTTACATTGTGTTTTATCGCTCGAAATCCATTCAGGATTGTGTTCGCCGATGCAAATTTGTAGTACAGAGAACGCAATGAACAAGCTCGCGGCAGTTATTAATGCACTGGGGGTACAATTATGAGCATCAAATGCGGCTAATGCTGGGATACGCTGTGAACTGCCCGATGAGCAATGGTAATGAGCTTTGTTTCGAGTATCTGATTCGTGCGGTAATGAAACAGGCTAAGTGATATAGTCGCTTTCCGAAACCTAAACATGGGCATGGACCCTGTAATTATTCGCGTGATTTGAACATACTGCAATTCATTTGGGTCGACGAAAATTTCGAAGCCTTTTAGTTTCGTTTAGTTTTGGTACAATGTTTACCCTCAATTAGAGAACACCATCAATGCCGCAAATACGAGTTTCAAGGCATTCAGTTTTGTAGTATTCAAGGCACATCATTTCATAGTATTCAGTAAATGAGTGATTGGTATTTCACTCAAATCCATATAATGGCATGTAATGGTTTTCAAAAGGAAAATTATTTCTTATTATTTGTTGCTGTACGACACAACTGGACACAAAATTACGAAACATCTCAGATATTGTTGCTTTTACTTATAATCAAAATCAAATTTCCCTGTGTTTAATGACAGATTTTAAGAAGCTTTTCCTCATGCTTGCAGGATTGTAATAATGTCATAAGTTTTCAAAATAAAATCGAAGAACCGCTGAATTATCAAATGAATTACTCTCTTCTGTAGCATGGCGGTTAGAATACTCCACTCAGAACAACCACTTGAAATTACTTGTGGTATGGGAAAAGGAAATACGCTTTCAATGCCACGTATTAAACAACACAAGCTTTTGAACATTGATTTGTAGAGCAGCGGCGACGTCGACTTAAGCATCTCAGTAGGAAAAATCAATGAAATTAAACCTTGCTTGAATTTATTGAAATTCGCTAATCTCGTTTTGATGACAGTTATAGCAACATGGTAATAACATGCGATAAATGATATTCCACTAGAAGCCATGAGATACAAGGAACTTTAGAGACAATTCTCATGCGAGATATATTTTTGGTCATAATTCATAAGGAACTCCTTTTTCAAAATGGTTTCAGGGTCTCTTGACGAAAGAACGACTGTCACAGAGTTTGGGGGTGTGATCCTTTGTAAGTTACCTGCTTTCTAGCGGAAAAGTTGCAGAATCTCTTTAATGAAAAATACAGAGAAATATCAATTTCTGTAGGTTCATTGCGCTATCATACACAGAGTTTAAATGTAAAACATTGATTTCTTTTCTTTGCTTAAAACAGACACGAATAAGAAACTGAAAGATACAATACATGTATAATCATTCAAACGCACGTAGGGCTTCAAAAAGTGTTGAGTGCAGCAGCAACTGTTTTGATGGAAATTTGATGGAGTAAAGAAAAGGAGAAGCACTAATGTAATCCCAACAAAGGAGATCGGGGCACTAGCAACAACATCTTGATGTACAAATATTCCAGTAAGCCAACGTAGGTAAAGGGCATGCGAAACAGAGCAATACACAGTCAACGATCAATTTAATGAAGATACAATCTTGTAAGTCGTGGAGAAGAATTTTAACTTAACATTGATAACAAAGAGCGGAGCTGTAGCAACGCTCGCCTCGATGGCAGAGCGATCTTGCCAGCGAGTGTAGGTAGAGCGCTAACGCCTTCTTTCCAAAAGAGAGCAGACTGCAGAGGCAATCAGGCTGGAGATCAGCAGTTGTGGTCCGAAGACCTTGTCTGCTCCTCAGCTGAAATGAAAGGGTCTTGCTGCCCCCAAGCGCAACTGCCGCACCTTCTCCTGCGATCTTACACCTACCGAGCAACACAATTACACGTGCTGATAATGAACAAAAAATTCCCTGCTACTCGCTAGAAAATGACTCAAAAGTCCCTGTGCAGCAAGACGAACGGGAGCTCAATGCCCTTGCGTAGCGATGAAATATCAGTAATTACAGGCTTCCTCATTATTATCTCCACTTTCCAGGAAGGCGGGAAATTTGTAATTGCTCTGCAATATTAAGACTAAACAAGGGAAAAATGAACCACTCGCCTCTATGCTCCTTGGCTGGTGAAGTAAGATGTTTCTGGCGAGGTGATGCTGGAGAATGGCTTGTAATCCTTCATACGCAAGGTGGAGGACACCAGAATCGACTTTTCGAGAGTATTTCAACTTGTATTTTTGTGAATTGGTTTCAGTTCTGCAGATCTAATAAAGACTTTCATTGCATGAGGAATAGCTGGTGCCATAGAGTAGATAGTGGTTCTCACAGTGTTGTATATTTAGACTATAGAGAGTTATTTGTTTGATGTAGCTCATTCACAATGGAAGTGTTCAATAGAATTTAATTTAAAGAAAAACTCCTTCTGTACGATTTCAATATTTTTTGTTAATGAGGTGTAAAATGCTTTGATTGGTAGAGAGATGAATGCTAATTCATCCAAAAAGTGTACATGTACCCATTTTCTTCAAGAGAAACCATCCACGGCAACAAAATTTTATGACTCTGCATAATATCAGCTAAAAAACATGTTAGATGTTTTATAATTCCAGTAAAATTGCTTCCACCTGTACTGATATCAACGTTTTGTGTATTCTTATGCTGGCGACTTTCTCGTTAGTTAAGAACTAAATCCATTCAATCAACTTTTAAAAAGAGTCTTAGCTGTGAATAATGTTTGTTCGTAAATTTAAAATGGGAAACGTTATAAAACAAAAGAATTGAACTAAACTTAACTTGCTACGCTTAAAAGTTATGCATGACGTTAAAACAATAACAATGGGAGAGCAGAAGGACACTCATTGCAATTAACGTCCGTGAGGATTTTAACTTCCATGATACGATGTATGTATGCAGGTTGTAAACATCTACAAAACACTGAAACAAAATGTAATTTGAAAAGAACACCCCGTAATCAATACTCGGTTCTCGCAATTTGCGGTTAGTTTTAGTACATAAATTACTGTAATAACATGATTCTGTTGCATGAGTTACATTTAGTCTTCAGTTGAAGTCGCCATCGCCTCACCTGAGGGGCGGAGCCACTTCAGCTGCGTCGTAGCATGGTTACTAGAATTAAAATGATGAGGCAGTTCACACTGTCTCAAGTTATGCTCGGGTGGTTAGAGCACAAAAATACAAATTGCGAACTTCTAAACGAAATTAGTATTTAAGCCTACGTCTGTATTCTGAAATGGATATAAGCACTTTGTTCTCATCTCATATTCTCAATAAGCTGACGCTCTCAGCTGATCGTAAAAATTTTGACGTATTTACCGGGGCTAAAAAGGCTTTCATCTTATTTGGTAGAATTAGAAAAGTTCGGTCTTGAAGAATGGAGAAAAAACGCGCTAGACTTATGCAAGACTCAGCTTTTCCTAAAAATTGAGATTGGGGGCAGTTACAGCTAATATGGGTTACGTTTCAGAGTATTGATGTATTTCGATTTCATGCCACGAATACTTCCTTGCTACTTTGTTATTTGAGTTTCGTTCATGATTTCCAGATATAACAACAAAAAAGTTTAATTTGTGTGAATTTTCTATTGTGTTTGAGTTGAATCTTCTTTCGGTAGATGTTTCTATTTTCAAAGATAATTTGAAATGTATCTAATAATGAAAAGGGAAACTGATAAAATCGTTCTGAATGCCTTGATTTCCTATTGTAAGGGGCATTTGTGTGTTGCGCTTTACTTATTTTATGCTCTCATTCACTTCTAAGCACTTTTTTTAAAATTTATGCAAAATTTCACAGAGAATCTTCGCAACTCGAATTGAACACTACAACTCATTCCCTCAGAAAGAACGCAGCGAAATTGTGGCAGTAAAAAAATGAAAGTGATCAGATTTTAGAGCTTCGCTCGTAAGTCGACGCGTGGAAAATGTCAAATTAGACTGCTACAGCTGTGGTAAGGAAGTGTTGGAGTATCACTCACTTTTTTCCTTCAAGGAGCTACAAGAGATGTTTGACAGAACTCTTCCTACGAATTGTTGCTTTAGCAATCATGGCGCTATTTCAGGGTGCATCTTATAGACACAAGGTAAGATCTGAAATTTGTCGTAAGCTGATGGGATAATTTCATTCTGGCACTTGTCAGAGATTGTGTCATTCCCTAATTAACTAGCAAATGACTATAAATACCTGTTTTTTATTATCATGCATATTAAGTGACATTCACGTCCCGTATAGGAATCCTCCGGAGAGTCACTGTAATTATCAAGTCTTTCTTGCTGACTTTGAAATTCTCCACGAACGGGATATGTACGTTTTCACAACATGATTCTACAGCGAGAAACTCATTTTTTCCTCTTAGAAAACAAAGAAACCAGGCAGATTCCTTCGCTCGCCTTGCTCCTGACGAGTTCGATTCGCGGCAATGCCAGTTTGTGAATCTCCCTCTTGGGAAAACAGAGTACTGAGCCACAATTCCCCCTCCACCCTGTCGTCGGGTACCGGCTCTACCGGGAGTAACGGTTATTGCGTATTGGTGTAAGAGCATTTGAAATATCAATGTACAATTTGTTAGATATCTGGCCTGATTGGAATAAAACTTTTATTTTGAAATAACCTTTAAGAGGAAGATATATTGCAGGCTACTGAGGGTTGCCGGTTTGTTCTTCTTTGTACCCAAAATATACAGCCTTGTTCGGGAGAAAACTGATATAAAAATCATTCATCTTGTACTGACCCTAGATACCTGCTCCCCACTAACTTTATAGCCAATTTTCATCACAAAAAAAAAACATGACATTTGTTCATTTTGGCCATCAAAGATGCCAGTTTCGCAACCCTGAATAGACCAAGAGATAACTTACTAATGGACCGTTTTGGAAGCAAGAAATTGGAGCAGTTCTGCAACTGAGAACCAGTCCCTTTGTCTAGGTGAAGATAAGACGCCTCTCGTCTCTGATGGATGGTGGGTATTCAGCCGCAGTTCTTCAAAGAATTTACAACGGAACAGCTCCGCTTCTAATGCAATTCTGATTGCTCATTTCCCACAAAGAGAGAAACCTCGGCGTGTCGTTGAATTTTAGATTTAGGGATTTCCACGCTTGCTTGCATGCTCTCAACGACACGCACTTTGTGAAGTTATTTCCGACGCAAGTCTGGAAAAGATGGCTCGTCATGCTGGAGTTTGCTGTTTGATAGAGGCAATTGATCAATTTGCTTCGGAGTTGTTCATCTCCTGAAGATCTAGGTTTCCTCAAACCAGTTTCTTATCACCATAGAGGAGCTTGACTGACCAGTACTGAAAGTACATGGTCTAAAGGAATCAAGCTAGAATTCAAAAACGGTCTGACGGTGATGGATGTCTCTAAGCCACCCTATTTGTTCTCGTAATTTTTGATCGTCTGTATTCTAATGATCTCATGTTCACCACAGTTTTCAAGCCTCTCGATAGATAGATAGAAAATAACAACATCTACAAACAAGGAATAAAACTTTGTATTTAGTTAAATTTAGTTCACGTTCATAAATACAGCAAGTTATCATTTATCAACGTACTAACTGAACATTGTTTGTTTGCTCCGAGCGCAGTAGGTGGTCTTTGAGATAGCGAGTAAAGCTAGAGATGCAGAAGGAAATAAACCAGCCTTCATCTGCACATGAAAAGCGTTTCGATATTCCCGCCAGTGAGAGTACCAGCCAGCAACTGCCACGGATTATACGGGATAATTTCTTCCCCCTCCATTGGTATTCAATAGAGCTTTTGTGGGAGACAGAGTTGTGTTCAATTGACCTGCCCAAGATTGGCCTAATCCAGTCAATCATGACATCATTGAAGACCATATAAGTGTGAAAGATTTTCAATTTGCTCGATCTGCTTGATCTCTTTCACTAAAGATTTCTGTGTACACTTGAGAAAATCTAAAAGCTAAAATTGAATTTCGTTTTCCTAATGGGAGCAAAAGCTGACGCGAATCATGACTTCATGAGTTCAAATTTTGTATTTTTGAACGATGTCTTGCAGCAGGAGTTGACCAGAAGCTGTGCAATGAATGCTGAAGGTATGCAATACCCTGAATAAGATTAGTAAAAATTGAAATTTCTTCAAGCAACGCCAGTGATTTAATCGTATGTATATACGCCCATGTTGTAGTTGATTTGCGTTATTTATACATAACTCAAAGCAAGAAACAGTTCTCCTTTTTGGGAAAAGCTGCCAACATTTTGTGGCGTTTACGAATTTCAAAGTTAAGAACATCAACGAAAGAGTGGATGACAATTAATTATTTCGGTATGTTTCGCATCTAAACAGATGAAGTGTAATTCGATAGTCTATAATTGAAATAGAACATAAATTATGAGCAAAGAGAAGTAGTGCGTGTTTGTAAGCCAAGTGGTATATTTTAGGTGCATAGAAATTACGAAGCACACTTACAGTGCCTTATGATGCTAAGAAATTGAATTAATTGCAGCAGCGACACGTAAACGAAATATCACATCAAAAATTTCCTATAAGAATTACCCCCTTCAGTCGATTAGTTTTTGTGAAATCACCAAAACTAAATATCTCTCGAATTTACCTTTAAATCGTATTTATAGCATAGTTTTCCCTTCCTTTATTAAGTTCTATGCTGATTTTATCGTACATCATTCCAATACGAAAAGGCAAGAAAATCCAGCGAGATTCAGCTACTTCTAAAAAAATGGAGCCTCCAAATATCGCACGTACCTTGCAACTTGTGGCGAGCCCACGGGTTATATGGGTGCCGATCTCATGACGTTCAAAGAAGGGTGGGCATTGAGAGCATTTCACGGTTGTCACACGTCGTCTTGATTTGGTCGTCGGACCACCGAAAGGAGAACTTCGGACGTCAAGAAAGGCAAGGGTGCTCGGACACTGAAGCTTTTGTGTAGCTGGGTGCGCCGGGATCTATGAAGCATTACTGTGGGCATTAAAAGATTAAAATACAAAGGCGTTATATATTCGAAGTACCCATTTTACAGTGGATGATTTTGAGCAGCAGCGTGTATTAAAAATCCCGAAATTAAGAAGTAGAAAGTATTTCGCAAATGCTGTTTTACGTGGAATTAATAATAAAAACATTAATCAGCATAAAATCTTGATTCTTACCAACACAGAATAGGGAAAAATTTACAATATTCATTAGAGTATTACTATTAATTATGGAAACTTTTATAAATACTTATTCCTATGATAATGTAACGGGATGGATATACATGTTATCAAACGCAGGTAGTGGAAGTACATGAATATCTTTTTAGTCAACATGAGCTAACTGAAACGTACAAGCATAATGGACAAAGTGAACAAATGAACTCGATAACCATTTGCGAAACACCGCATTTTCGTCCATCTGGTGAATAGAACAAAATCTACCGACTTTCAGACGCTGATCGTTTGAAGGCAAAAATAGAATCCCCACGAGAATAATAAGGAATAATTCCCCCGCACCGCATTTTGAGCCGTTAGCTAGAGCAGGTTGGCATAACAAGAGCAACGGACGGCCCGGGGCTGTGATTGGCGTGTGTTTGGAGAAACAACTCATGGGTTCAGCTCGTCTTCTGCGGGTCACGGAGTGGCTGTCAGAGATCCAGGGCAGCGAGAGCGTTACATTTCATGGGGCCAAACACTGGCGAACATTTACCAGCGCACGAGAACCAAAATTGCTGAAATATTTGTGAAAATCATGAGGAAAATGCTTGAAAATAGTGTATTTTTGAAAATTCATCACCTAGTCCAGACCACTGACCGCGATATTTGATGCAAGTGTGGTACGAGTGTGTTAAGGGGAGCGTCCCCCATAGGAATCCAGGATTTTGAGAAAATTTGAGAAATAGGGATTATTGCTGCTATAGGAAGTGTAAGAGGTCAGGTACATCTTGTGAAAAAATGAATTTCGTACGTTCGATCGTTCGCCCGCTACGGGGGTTTGAAGAATGGGGGGGGAGGGGAGGGGGAAGTTGTATTTTATCATGTTACACCTCCCCTTGGCTACTTCTTCACGGTTTGACGTTGCTTTGTCATCTTCTATAACCCCCCTTAAAATATCGTTTTCTCTGGTTACCCATTTTCTTTTCAAGAAAATCGCATTTTTTCATAGGAGATAAACGATTCCAAATTGCATTTCCTAACAGTATATCAAATTTCATTGCTCTAGGTTCAATTTAAAAAAAAAAGGTCCAAAAGGGGGCGCTCACCTTAAGTGTGCGAGCATTTGTCACTAATCCTAATATGTATATACATTCAGTTTTTCAACAAAATTAGGGCAAACCTGTAAGCATTTTCAGGAATTCATTATTTATTTCAGACAACATTGGAGAGAATCTGGTTAACTGATAAAGAATTAAAAAAAATAGCTTTAGAAAACAATTGTTTAGAAGCCATAAAAATAACTTGATACCAGTACATCGCGTCAGGGTAAATTTTTTCCACACATTACAGTGATGATAACTGTCATGTTAGCTCACTTTCCTCATAAAACCCTCTTCAAAATTTGCAATTTTTTACACGACCCAAGGGAGTGGAAACCAAAGGACGGTTGTCAACAATGCGCACGTGAAGGGATGCGCTGGGTATCTCTATACCCTTCCTCGTGCAGGCCTCGTACAAAGTGCCCTGCCCTCACGGTCAAAGATACTCTCATCCATCAAAAGGCTCAAAAAAATCAATATTTCAGAATAGGGAAGGTTGAGCCATGAACCGATGGTAGCGAAAGGTTCCTTTAGAAAGTGAACTCGAGGACACTGAGTCCATTTTTTTCCTGATAAAAAGAAGTTGGCAACATTGCTTACAAAACGGCTTGAAATCGTTTCAATAACTTTTACCTTGTTCACGTATCAATTTACCCATGATTTACTGAGGATCTTATGAACCATTGCGCAAAAAACGCTCCTATGCCTCATGTTTTTCTTTTTTAATTCAACTCTATGAAGCCGTATATCATACTCGCCATTTTGAGGAAAAGCTCAATTAAGAACTTGTATTCTACTACTTTAAAACAAGAAATATTGAGCCAAGATTATGAAATGAATGGTTCTCTTGTAAATGTTTATGTGTTCCCTTGTTTAACTCTAAGCTCATTTTTACGTCATTTCTGAACATATGCACCGTATGACATCTGAAAAAGATGTGATCAGTATATCTAAAAAATTGAAATGAAGCGAACAAAAGTTTTGTACTTATATCCACATATCTCTGTGACTCACATATTAAATATTTATCAACCAAAAATGGATTTCGCTCGCCAAAAAGGTTACTTCAGTACGAAATGAAACTGTACCGGGATTTTCTTTAGCATTTCCTTTATTCTTGAGTAGAAGAGTATCTGAGATCAGTCGGGTGATGATATATTATCCAGTTATATCTTCTTTATTCCTTCTTTCTAGCTGTTTGTGTTCCGTATTCCTTACTTTAAATAGCATTCTTCATCGCTTTGAAAATTTTTCGTTAGACACCATTTTAGTTGGAGAGTCTCTTTCAATTTCAGGTACAGTACCGGCTTACTCAAAACATTATATTCATTTCTGCCTCACAGAGCCAGTGCTGAAAAATATTATTTCTCATCAAAATTCCCAGCAGATGCTAAATGGCATCACTGGACTATGCAAAATATGCAACGGAAGCACAACACAAACCAGCTCATAATCAAGGAAAGTTTTCGAAGAAGATCGTAAATCTGACAACATACAAGTCCTGCAGAGCAGGAAATGAGAGACCGCTGAGCTTCAGGCCGGAGAAGGGCTGGGATCATCCACCAGAGGACGGAGGACGAGGATGTAACTCTACTCCGAAGAGTTTGGAGGCGTTGCGGTTTGAGCCTGAGCTTGTTAGTGTTAACAGCCGCACCCCAGAGAGCGATCGCACGGGACTTAATGAGGGCATTGTTGTGCAGAATGCTACAAGGGATTTACTAAAGAAACATCGACTGTTCTTGTTGATTTATGACTGCCAGAAGTTATGAAGGAAATGGCGCGAGGCTCGCTTGATTTATAACTTGAACATGTATTGGGTTCATTATGAACGTATCATTTGGTTTTATTTAACTTTCACAGGACCACGTTATGTTTAAGAATATGTAGAGGATGTGTTTATTAATAAAAAATCATTCATTTATTGATTCTATTGATTAATTTGTGAAGAAACGGCAGATGCATGCTGACTGCATATGTAAAATCAGCTAGCTCTTGTTTCAAAAGTCCCTGTGAGTTTCGTGACGGCATCTCAAAGATTTCTTTTAAACTAAAACTAAGGTTGTTTTGTATTGCACACTGAACGATCATTAAAATATTGCGTTGAGCCGCTCAATAGTGAGAAGTGACCAGACGCTATCGGATGCATTAAAGTAGCTGCTTGAAAAGTTTATTTCTTTCTCATTATCCGTTCGTAATCTCCAAATAACACTTTCTTCCAACGCTGAATAAAGGGAAAATAATGAATTCTTTAATGTCAGAATTTTTTTGACACACTATCATAACACTTCCGGTATGCTGACCGATGAATCTTATGTACGTAAAAATTATTCACTGAAGACGAGCATAATGAATTCATTGATGCGAAGAAAGTAATTTTGGAGCAACACTTGCGTTTTTAAATCTTAATTACTATCTTATCATGCATCAAAATTCTCAGTATAATTTTCAAATCAAACTAGATTCATCATCTGCCCCGGTACTCCATTAGTAACGAAGGTAATTACTGCGAGACGCTCAAGAGAAATCTATTACGCAAGTTCAAAACAATAGTCAGGATCTGACGGCCGTAAAACATGGGAAATTAAGCGAATATTTATGTCTTAGAGATTGCGAGCTGCTGCTCTCGTATTGCCTTGCATAACTGGGGTGAAGCCTGAGACGTCTCTCCTTGTTGTTCTTGTGCAACCCTGCCCGGCACTGGCCGGTCTTTGTGGTGGGATCCAAGCTGGTGGTCTAGTATGGTACCTGACACGCAAATCCTGGCGAGCCAGCATGGTTGCCGACTCGCAAATCAAATGCCAGTGTACCAGCATGGTTGCCGACACACAAATGCCAGTGTACCAGCATGGTTGCCGACACACAAATGCCAGTGTACCAGCATGGTTGCCGACTCGTAAATGCCAGTGTACCAGCATGGTTGCCGACTTGCAAATGCCAGTGTACCAGCATGGTTGCCGACTCGCAAATGCCAGTGTACCAGCATGGTTGCCTACACACAAATGCCAGTGTAACAGCATGGTTGCCGACACACAAATGCCAGGGTACCAGCATGGTTGCCGACGCTGGTATCGAGTTGCCGCTGCAACAGAGAGCGTGTAATGCGACCTGGCGAGGTGAGAGTCTGCCGATTCATGATGCTTTCTCATGGTTGCCTGCGGAAAGATCAACGAGAAGCAAATTCTTTATTGATGCACTTCTTCTAACTGCATTGGTTTTCTGAAGACAGTTTGCTTTATTTTTGTGAGATAATTTCTTGAGTTTAGTAATCGGTATCCAAGAGAACAAAGAGTACAAAGAAATGGATTCTTAAAATATTTTACAAATAAGTTCATCCATGCCTAATGAATTACCAAAAACTAAACGTATTGAAAAAAATTCTGTTTAATACTGTTTATAAAGAAAAATACTGCAACGTCGGTCGATTATGTATACATCACAAGATTTGAAAATATTTCGAGTGTGTAAAATTATCATGTAGCACTATTTTTATTTCATTCTTCGAAATGTAATAGTTTAATTTAAATTGATAAAGGCCTGAAACGCTTATGCGATAAATTTCGAACAAAGAATTTACCAACTCATGCATCACACAAATTGAAAAAGGAGATCCGATACTTTTGTACTCAAATGGGTTTCAGAGGGCTGAATAAATTCCTAAGGAAAACTTTTTTTTTCGTGTTAAAAAATAAAACAGGAAGCGCCATAAATTTTAACATTAGAATCATTTACAGATATATATATATATACCAGTTCAGTGCTTTACCACGCCTGATATTTTCACACGATATTCCCTTTGAGTGATGTGTTAATTTGAGAAACGTCGTAAATTTGGCTAAAGTTTACATTAGAGTTAAATTTGACAAACTCTCATGAGAGATTAAGAATAATATTCAAGCCCAAAAGTTTTAAGCAGTTCCTAAAAATTTACACATTTCTGAAACAATGACCTAAAACCAACCGGTTTTTTTTTTAAATAAATCACTTTTTACAACGAAGCCAATGAAATGATCCGGAAATCCCACAAAATAAAGTCCCAAAATACATGGTGTCTTTCAGGCTCGATTTTGACCTGTCAGAAAAGCGTCACGTTGCGACTTGGATTTCTCACCGCAGGAGAGTCGTGCCCTTCATAGTTCACTAAAACTTGAGCTTGTGGCATGTTCCGCAACGGCATTCGGTGTAACGGTTATTGGCGAAGTGATGTATTGTTCCCCAAACACAAACAGAGCCTTGAGCAGCACCGGGACACCCGACCTCGTCTCGTGGTGTAGCTTGAGCTTGCATGGACCAGTGGGGAGAAATGAAGTGGAACCGAGACCCGAGATGAAGGAATGATTTGTGTGCTCGCCGGTAATGTAAAAACGCTCTGATTTCTCGATAGAACTTTTTTTAGCGAATGCTGATTATTGTTTTGAGTTTCTTTGGAAGCATGCTCGTGTTTGGTTGATGCACGACTTCGGTTTTGCCATGAACAGTTTAGCTCAAAACCGTATTTCGCTTTTGGCTACGCATTTTTAGCGCGTCATCTCTCATATTTTCCTCAGTTTGCATGTTATGCTTTGATATCATCCGTTCTAGATCTACCAAACGAACGTACGCAATCAAATTCTTGGGATATATGGGTATTAAACATTGTTTAAGACTGTATTATTGATTTTTTTTTATCAAATGATGATTATTATTTAGAAATTTTTTGAGAGCTTTCTTGTGCAGAAAGTTGGTGTAGAACTTCACCAGAGAATAATTAAGTTGTTAATTACTGACTTTTAAGGCTGCATACATAGCATAGAGTTTTTTACCATTGAAATGTTTTCAAAAAATATATTGGAAGCACTTTCCTTTAAGAGCAATCCGCTGCAAGAGTTGTTTTCCAGATGAGACAACCGCTTTGTGCGTTGGCACTGAAATCTTCCTGTTGGTTCGAACGGTAACAACAATTACGAGAAGAGGTTAAAAATTTTCTTCGAAAGAGTTTCTTCTTGTGTGACTCTGCTCTTAAAACTCTCCTGAAAGGTCAAAAAGGGCACTGGGTCAACAATGATCGAGTTACTTAGAAAAATGCCGAAAACTGCTCGAGAAAGTCAGTGGTGGTAAAATCAGCGGAACCGACGCACTTTTTCTTACAACCGCAGTCAGCACCACTTACCTAAGTTTTTCTGAGCAGCATCTCGCCAAACTCGGGCTTGAACTTTTCGAAGTAAGTTTGGAACTCTCTCAAAATTACACATGCCTGTCTCAGAAACTGCTTTACGCAAGCGAAGGCGAAACATTTCAGTCTCCTGCTCTTAGCGAACCGTGTGCAACATTGACCCTGGAATACAACTACCGCTAAATATAAAATATAAAAATGTACAGCATTTTTCAAAGGGCTTTTTTGATGAATATACATCGATTGACCTTGGAAGTATTGCATACATAATTTTTGTACAAACAGTGTGAACAGTTCCATGGTACTCGTTTAATTCTATCATGTGCGTGAGTGCTGATGTGCCAACAAAATAAAATTCTCATATTTCATTTGCTTTGATACTTAGCGCATCCAAGAAATAATTTCGAAACAAAATCAATAAATCAACTATCATCTTCCAATCTCCAATCAAATGTTACTGTAGAAACTTGTATTGATTTCCTATGATTCTTTTGATAGCATTCTGTGCGTTATTATTCTATCCCGGTAGCGCAGTTTTCCAGCAAACTTTGAGCGACGGTCGCTATTGTCGACCTGACGATAAAATCTCCGCATTAAGCTTTTCTCGAAATAACAACAGCAATTTCTCCCCTCTTTTGAGCTTATTGAAAGCAGTCCCTTCACGTGCGTCTCATTTTAGGCTGTGGCAAGCTGACGTTTCGCTGCGTGGTAGCCAGGGCAGAAATAACTCGAAGGGATCCAAACAAACAGTGGAAAGGGACCTCATGGTCGAAATTCCAGGAGCGTGCATCTGACACTCGGTGTGTAATGGAACACATCAGTTGTGATTGGCGGGATATTGGCTGGCATTTAGAGATGCCTACGAGCAGCGCAACTGTGAGAACAATCGCTCATGCGTTCTGGTGGCTATTTTTCACGACGAAAAACTGTTCTGTCAAATGGAGAATAAATGATAAATGACGGTGAGTTAAAATCAGCTGTGGAAGTAAAGCTATTAAATAATTGTAGTACTGGTAATTTTAGGTTTGAGATGCCCCCTTCATTTCTAGAGGATGTGAGTATGTTATTTTTATATGAACAGAGATTCGTTGAAAGAATTCTAGGATACATCTTTGCATGACTAACTTGAAAAACACTATAACATACCTCACAAGCCTCTCGTATTATCTTCTTCAAATCAGCATGCAAGATTGATTTTAAAAATTTAATCCAATTCTTCACTTTACCAGACGAGAGGCATCAGAAAATCAACTGCGGGATTAAAACCAGCCTCAAAAATGAAGCTAGTCAAATTTTCGTACTCACACTTTCGTAGTAGATTCTGAAAAGACAAGGTTTTGGCAGTCGCCCCTAGTCGATCCTATTTAAAAAACCCAGAGCGATTGCGAGATTGTCGCCAACTTCTTCCTTTCCCTAAGGAGAAGAAACACCGTGCCTCGATGTACCTCGTTGATGATGTACCTCGAATCCAGGATCATTTCGTGCTACAGGTAACTGCACTACACCACCAGGCCACGGGAACCACGACAAAACGCGTTGCTTCCTAACAAACGGTCTACAATTTGAAGAGGGCGATGCTAAGCGTCTTGGTGCCGTGACCCTGCGGATGTTTGGCGGACAAACTGACTAGTTTGTTGGCAGGACAGGTGAACAATTGCAGAGTGCAGAACAGTACAGATTCGAAATTCTCCGGGCTTTGATCAACAGACTCATGAGGCGCTGGGCGCCAAAGTTAGCGGTGTGGAGACCATGATTTGCTTGGCCTGTGAATTTTCGTCATCTGAGTGCGAAAATAAAAGCGTTGAACTCAGGGCTCGGATGCAGAGATTTAGACAAGTTCTGAAATGGGATTCTTGAAGCTAATGTCCTTAGTTTTAAAGTATAGTGTACCGAATATTGAGATCTGCACAGTATTATGACGTATTTTTCGAGCATTATAAACGTGGGGACCTCTTGAGTATTAGGCATTATAATGGTAACTTCTTCAGCATTATAATGGCGGATTATCGGGGATTATTGTTACAGAAGACTTTTTGAGAATTATTATAGAGGGGCTGGTTGGTTATTATTATAGTGGACAGCTTGAGTATTGTCATAGTGAACTTCTTTAGCACTATTATGATAGACTTCATGAGTTTTATGATGTGGTTATCGTGATAACTATGAGTGAAGCAAAACTTCAATGAAAGTTTATTGTCTGTAAAGTATTTTATAAAATAGTTGGGCACAGTTAGTGCGTGAATTAAAAGCCGCCTATTAAACTGCAGATTAATTGTAAATTCTTATTAGTGTCATGTTAGATAGGAGTAACAACTGGGAACTTTAAAAGAACCTCATTCAATTTACATAAGTAGCATATGGGCAGTAGATCTACCAGATCCAGGCAGTGGATCTCCATTCATGTAGAAATTTTCAAGTCCCAATCTTATTATTCGTACGTGAATCTGAAATTTCTCTTCTTGCAAATGCAATGAACTCGTCTCGCTGAATGATGCCTGTAAACGTCCAAGAATCGATGCATGGAGATTTATTAGGCTCATTTAGAGGCGATTTTATTGTCGAGAAACTCCTGAATTCTGCCCATAAATCCCCTTAAAGCTCATCAGTGTCAGGCTGGTCAAAGGACCTCCCACAATGTTTGGTTTGGCCTGGCATCTTATGTTTGCTCTACCGACAGCCCGACAAACTTGCCTGGTACTAACACGGCTCGGCTCTGCAAGGCACAGTCAATGAAATTCAAAATCGAGTGTCGAGTGTTGTTTCACGGAGATTATACGTGCCCGTGGTGTTCCCTTTGTGTTCGAATTACATTCTTTCTGTCCTTAAAATGTTTCTCTAGACTTAAATTCATTCGTGGTAAGGTCCGTGCGAATTTCGTGCTAAAGTATACAATTAATGTTTAGTAGGTTTAGTTTTTTTTTTGCAATAGAAACTTTCATTGAAATTTAGCCGGGTTTAGGTATTTGCTCTAACGGTCGAATTTTAAGTCTCAAGTACTTAAACGAAAGTGTTGGGTGATACCCTTGTATTATATGCTTATAATTAATACTCTTCTTATCATGTGTGATACTCTCCTAAGACTGGCAATTGGGATACTTAGCTTAAACTGGCTTACGTCACTTATTTGATTAGTGAAACTCATAAGTTCTAACTCAAACTTATTAGGTGTAGGACAACAAATTTTAGTCGTTTCTACTGTTTTCATTTAGGTGTCTAAATTTTTCCTAGCTTTGTGCTTGTATAAGGGCCTACTAGCAGGAACATATCATTTCTCACAACACTAAATGTTCTTTCACATTTGATACTTCTATATATACATCGGCAGTACACTTTCCGTTCGAAATTTTCTACTCACGAATCATTGTATATTTAATTACCATTTCAGTAATTCGTTCTAGTCATTTTAGTCTGCATTCAATTTGACAGAAGTAATAACTATGTGCAAAATGTAAATGCATGTGCCCAGGAGAAATGCTCATCGATTGTGTTCGCCCAACATTCAGCAATACGCCCGTCTTTCCTGGAGTCATAATTCACAAAAAAAAAATTTCGATCTGCCTCTCCAAAACTTTTTTTTATTTCAGATCTGAATCCCTTTCACAACTTTCTGATAAAATGACGGCATCAAGCAGCCCGTAGGAACAATTTTCGAGTCGAAGCAAGCGTGACAAATTTCCAAAAAGTAAATAATGGAAGACTGGAATTTGAGGTACATTGAACAGCATGGAAGTGAGCCTGCGTACGAGGCGTAGCGAATGCGAGCGTGAGACGCGTATTGTGTGGGAACACTTCTGTTCTCTGTTGCACTCCGAAAACCTCAAAATAATCGAGGTCCGGTGACGTCTTCTGTGAAAGCGAAAATGACCAGATATCTTCATTCTGCAAGATGAATTAACGTAGCATTTGGATGGCGACAAATAAGCGATAATTTGTTCTTCATAGCGATACAATAGAGACTATTGAACTTGCGGTCATTAGAGTGTGTATTTATATAAAAATGGAGGTGGTACCTGGAATGATATATTGACCGGTGATAAAAATTTAGGAATATCTCTAATTCAAAGTCTCATTGAAGAAATAACTTAAACCTACACAAATGAGTTCTGATACATTTTTTTTTTAATTTTTGCGTTCTTTAATTTATGACTGAACTGCAGGTAAATGAAGTAAAAATGTGTACACTCGACTTGGATCTACATGGATGTGATATTAAGCGTAAGCCCGTGCAGGCAAAAATTAAGTGTTGAACACAAAGTCAGAAATATAGAGCAAGAGCGTTGAGACTCGTCACAAAATGGTTTTAATGTTTGTGTGTATTTTTAAATGGATGCAGACAAGAAATATTACAACAAGTCACACACACGTACAAAATATAGATGTTTGAGCTTTAATTTCCTGAAAATAACGAGCGAACATCATAAAAATACCGTGCACAAACTCAAAATGATGTAAAGGCAATTCAGAAAATGTTAAACAGTGGAGAACACGCATGTGGATAATGTTGGAGTGAGGTATAAACTTGGAAATATATCAAAGCAGAGATTGTAGTTCTCAATAAACTTCAGCAGGATGCACAACCGTATTGTTGACGAAAAAGTAAATGATATCTTAACTGAAAAAAGTATTACAGCGGAGACAAACTCAAAAAAGTCTTTCAAAGCCCCAACTTAAAAACTGTACTTCTTCATTTAACCTCCAAAATCTAAATCTTAAAGCCCTTCTAATGATGGAAGAGCATGCAAATTGAAGGACATTTCTAGCCATGGTTGAAACATAACATGGCGAAGAACATGTGATACAGTATTCCAGCATAATTTGGGGTTAGTGTAACACACAATGACACATGACGTAACCGCAGTGAATAGAGAATGTGTCTAAGCTCCACAGTCAAACTGGATAAATGCAGGGAATGCACGCAAGAGAATAAATTAAAAAACCTTGTTCAGAAGGACCCGCACGAGCACTAAATTCATCAGGGCTAATACAGGAAATACCCTTAATAAACCAGGCATAAGTAAGTTGTTTAGAAATAGGGGTAAAAGTTGTACATTCGGTTGGAAAGACAAGGGGAATCCATCGAAAAGATTGGACATTAGTGAATTATATTCTACAAAAGAGTTACAAATAACAAAATTAACAGTACAAGCGCATGTATAAAAGATTCAACAGGTGATACATTCAAAAGTGCAAGCACAGGGAAGCACATTCCACACTGCAGATACAGGTAGTACATTGAACAAAACAGGCACAAAGACAGTGGCTGTTTCCGTGCGAGACTGAGCGTCGTTGGCGTCACATCCCGGAGCTACTCAAGAATGAGTAATGAAGTTCACAATCAAGGCTCTGATTCAGTACATCAGAAGGCTCTCGGCTCAACCTTAGCCCTGATGTTCATTACACAGGCAGAATGAGTGTGCACTACCTCAGTAAGAGAGGCATGCATTCGGGAATAATGTGTCAATGCGCGCATGCAGGATGACTTTGTTACTCCATTCAACTGAGGCTTGATCGATGATCTCAGCCGAAATCATTAGCGGACTGCTCCAGAACCATTACCCAGGGAAATTAAGTCATGGCCAGAAGAAACTGTTTCCAGACAATTCTGAGAAAATAAGCGATGCGAGGAAGCTGTGTTCTTGGTATTGGATGAGTGAGCGTGAAAGCATCTTAGTTAACAGAACTTTCGATACATGACTTAGCTAGAGAAAAACATTTAGGCAAATAAAATAATGATTTGTTTTAAATAATTGAAGGTTTCGCTTGCAGTACAAAACAAGCCAGTAGCCTTGTTTGATTGAATGAATTAAGCCTTAAGATGCTCTCTACATTGAATTTTGCTTAGCAGGTGAATATTTTGGGACGGTTTTTCCTTTGTTCAATTGTTGGTCGCATCCCAGAGCACTTCTAAAAACTCAGAATTTCCTCGCAGTTTTAAAGTGCATATGAAACTCTTCCTTCTACTTGAGATTGCTTCAACTTTGCAGCTCTTCCTCAGACATCCTTGAAGTGTTGATACACGCCAAGTTGACGATTTATGAGAAAGCCACTCAGAAATGAGGTTAAATGCTATAACTCAGCGTAGCTATTGGAAAGGAAGGCCATTTTGCAGCTATCATTTCTCCACTTGCTTCAACACTAGCTGTTCCTGCTTGCGTGACCAACTAATGGATGAATTTAGTGATGTACTAGTTGTTTCAATTGCGCCTGCTACTTTCTAAACCGCTCACCATTAATTAATTAATTGAAAGTTTGAAGTGTGTATTTTCAGGAAATGTCGAGTAAGAAAAAACGTTTTCTATTAGAAGTATTTTATCTATAAAGAGGTATTTTATCAACATGTGTGCCGGTCATTAGATCCAAAATGTTTTTATGTTCACTGTAAATTAATAAATTGTTAATGAACATTGATTCATCAGTTTAGCAGCAAAGTAGTGTGAGCGAAAAAATAATTTCGCTAAGTTTCTACTGCATCTGAAGAAGATTTATCAGCACTCAACGTCAACCTGATTGTTTCGTTACGACCTATCTACACTATGAACACCAGTGAAAAAACTTTAACTGAATGAGCTTGCTTGAAAAAAAAATACTATAGCTTAGTCCACAACCGAAAACTTCTATCTGGATAATCGACGGCTAGCGAGCTTTTTTATCCCACCTAATTTGGTCACAGCTAGCTTTAGCTTAGTCCGCAACCGAGAACTTTTATCTGAATACTCGACAGCTAGCGAGCTTTTTTTAGCCTCCCAATGTGGTCACGAGATGATCAAAAGATGCTAATCCATGACCACAATCAATGAGCAGCTGTGAGTGACACCGCCCTCGTGCCCAGGCTGGGAGTGTGAGGGCACATCGATCCTGGAGCCCTGCAAGAGGGTAGCGCACAGTCCTTTTGTTGCCAACCACTGCACTGATTTTTTACGGTGGATTATGAACAGTTTTTTATTGTAAGCATCTCAACTGAATCGATTGAACTCGATTAGGGCGTGAGCGCACCGAGGCAATACTCGATGTCAGCTGCCACTATACATGGGGGATTAGATCTAATGAACTCGATGCCTACTTCCAATGCCTTTTAAAATTAGCCGGTATATTTGATTCTCTGTTGGCAGCTACTTCTCTGAGCCAGAAATATGAACAGTTCAGGCGACTCAATGCGATTTAGTAAGATAGATTGAATCCATATTAGGAGAATACTGATTTCGGAAAAAGGACTCTGCGGTTCAGAATTTTGAAATGCCCTACGAATGGAATCATGCATTTTTTGCCGTAGAAGCCGGACATGTGCGGTAGTAATTACCAGGCTTGTGTGACATGATCCTTAACTCAATGGGTACTTAAAAATCAGTTGCACATATGTTTGATTTTGATTCGTTCTAAAATCAATACACGAAAATAAGAACAGCAGTTGTTAACAACGGAGTGTTTTCTTCATCGTCCTCATTGTAACGTACAAACGAACATTACGTGTGAATGAGTTGGCCAGTGCATTGACATAACTCAAAAACTTAAAAAAAGAAAATGAGGTGGCTCCATGTTGCAAGCATGAAGTATTCCATTTGCAGTAAGCAATGTTGTTACGGGATATTACAAACAGCATTATAAATTTTGACGTTAGCTCCACTTCTTTCCCTGATTTTTAAAGTTTCCCCGAGTATTTGTTCATGTTATAGATTACATCAACATATACAGTTTGATTTGACCGTTGTAATTGTATTCCTTTAACTCACTGGATGATCTAGTGATATTTTATGTTCCGTTCCCGCAGAGTTTTGAAGTATTGAAAAATTCCCACAACTGCTGTTCAATTTTTGGAAGCGTAATATTGACAAAGACTGTCATCTTATATTGTGTGAGTAGATCATTGTCTTCAACACAACGTACAATTGATGAATGATACTTCTTCGATGTACTTCTCATTTCCGAGTGCAACAAAAAATAAACAAATCACGTTTGCGACATAACTTCAAAGGTGCATCGACTTCGCATCGACTTCGGCAATGGATGGAAATGAACTATTTGAGCCTACATTCAAATACAGTTATGTTCTAGAACTGCAGGTGTTTCAGAAAAAATTCTTCCCTATGTTAAAGAAAAGAAGTTCATGCTTTCATTGAAACACAGTTACGGTTCATAGTATTAATAAAGGCTCATTAAACTAACACTCAGCCTCTACTTAACAAATACTATCACCACGAGTGTTAAAAAATTTTCATTGATGAAAATGAAAATCTGCAAATCATACCAAGTCCTGCATCTAAATAGGGTATTTATCAATTTACAGCTGCATTTAAACATTATACTCTACGCACAGATGAAACTCCTGTACCAGTAATAACCTTCTACTTGAAGTCTAGAATTAAACTCCTAACGAGTTACATTCAAACCCCACTATGCGCAGTGATGGAAAAATGCATATCTATTTATACCTCATACTTAATACGCAGCCTTAACACCTTCCAAGACTCAGTTTCATTCAAACAACAATATCAACGCAAAAATTTAAAAAATGTATGCTAACATAAACCCTTCGTTTTGGGCTTAGACTGAAACACCTCTTAAGCCTTTCGAGTCAGTAAACCCCAAGGAGATATATAACTGCTGTTTCCGAGAGAACTGACCTCTCAGAGGGATGGTGTGGGGTCCCTAGCTGAAGGTTAGGTAACCCTCCATTTTGTTGAAACATTGAATTTTTTTTTATTTTGTTACTAGCCATCTTTTCTCGGTGCACTGCATTCCTTTTTTCAGCCCTATTACTATCTTCCTCATCTCTTACCTTGTTTCATAAGCTTCGTTTAATCTTGTTTTTATGTGCAGGGAGTGTAGACTCTCCTTATTACATAATAAATGATGCCTTTCTGTTTCCTAGCTCGGGAATACCTATGTTGAGGTTAGGGAGGCTTAAACAAACTCATAAGCCAATGTAATCTTCGAGTTGGGCATCCGCATAATTGATTTTAATATTTGAAAGGAAGGTGCTTCAATTCAGTAGACGTTTGAGATGGATTTGACTAAGAAAAATTATATTTTCCTACGCGTTATAAAAGTTATAACAATGGCCGTCATTTTTACAATAGTTATTTTATAGTTTAAGTCTTCTGGGAGGCACGAGTCCAGTGACCAATGGTCACAGTTTCTCATTACCCAACTGGTAAATGGTAAACTCTGATTTATACGTTTTGAGTGGCTTCTTAGGAAAAGAGCACGAAAAATGTGTGTGAATGTTCCGGAAATAAAATCCTGTCTGGCTCACAAGGTACCTACGTAAATCGTTGTTGAAGAAATTATTTTTTCAATTGCAAGAAGATCTAATAGTGACAACTAACAGACCATTCCGCGCAATGAGACAAAAAGCACTGCACGAAGTCTCACGGTATTTCCTGCGGTCTCTAGCTGCCCCATTTGAAAATATCTGTGGGACATGTGTCTAACCTGCACTCTTTAGCTGCACTCATTGAAAATATCCGTGGGACATGTACAATTCTACATCCGAGGAGACTGGGAGAGCCTAACCACAGTTACATTCAAACACCACTGTGCGCTGCTGTGAAAAAAGGTCCCCATATGGCGACCGCAGCACACGCTTGGCGGCGACATGAAGTGGTTGACACTGAAGTGGTTTCATCAGCTGACGCTCGGTCGGTAGCAGCAGAGATGAGTGTTGCTTTTTTGAACTGCAACGGGGCACAACAATTGGAACAGCGATCAATGCCTCAAAGTGGCCACACGGGTCTGGCTCAGCAGTGATAACAGGACATGAGCTTTTCAATCGACGAGGGAAGCATCTTGCTCAGTAACAACGAAGTGATAAAAATGAAATTAGATTGTATTCGAGAAGAACAAGCTGATGGGCTTGAAGCTGGACAAATATCAGAGTTTTATGTTGAGTTTGTGAAAGTTTATAAAATATCAGTTAAGTTAAAATGGGAAGCCGTTCTCTATTGAATTGAACTTTCTATTCAAACCAACCATTTTCTTCAGTATACTTCACTACTCCAGCGTTCCTCCGCATAATACAGTACGGGGTCACATTAAGGGATGCGGCGAAACGAGGCCTATCGTATTTCATACCCCGCTCTTTTGGCATTTCAATTTCAATACGGTGTCGGTAATACGTAATCCATAAACGTGGGCTGCACCACAGCGCCTGCCAGGAGCAGCTGCAGCTTTTGTGACGTACCCTTCTGCGGCGGTAAAAAGGGCAGCGAGGCCTCCCAGTCATGGTTATTTCCAGCCTGGCGACCGGGTTCATCTTTTTGTGGTCGATGTGGGTTTGCTGCTGCGGCCAAGCATCGGGTGCTCACGAAAAGTTGTGCCTCCAGTTTCTTCGCCTCCAGCAGGAGTAAACTCTATTAGTTTACTCCTGCTTGGATATGTTGGTGCTAGAATTATTTGGATAGAAAGAGTCGATGAATTAGTTGTTGATTACGCATTTTTTCGAGGTTCGGATTTATCTGATTTCTGTTTGTTTACAATATTGATGTTAAGAGTTCAAAATAAAGGAGCAAATTTTTTCAAGCTATTGTACGAGTCAATTCGACATATTGACTCAATACTCGATACTGCATGTGCTCAAGATGTAATAGATATACTGTAAGGGCTGTGAGCTTGTTATTTTATAGAACTTTTCAGCTTGAAACTTACCTAGGCGATGATGGGCAAATTTATTGGACATTATTTAGTTCAAATCTAATCTAAAACTACAATCTAAGCCACACACTGGCAACGTTGATTATACAGTAAAATGTTTCCTATAGTGTGTTTAGAAGATATTTTAACCCCTAGTCTCAGATTGAGATAATGTTAAAAACATACATCGTCAGTTCAAATTATTTAGAATGGCTAGCATAATCCACGTCATTCATTATAGATATTTTTTCATGTGAACCACTTACTTCCGTGTTGGTGTAACATTCAGGATAGGCTATTTCGTGCGCGCAGAATCTAACGTCAAATTGTACTTCTGAAGTTGATGGAATTCGCTTTCTTCTCAAACCGTTTGAAAAATTAGTCAGTAAAATGAGGGGTAGAATGGAGGAATTTTTCCTCTTAGTTTTCTTTGTTAATTAATTAGGAAACGGTAAAAAACGATGTAAGAGAAATGAGAGCAGTAGTAAGAATGAAATACTTCACTATTCTTCTTTATCCCTGTTTAATCTTATAATCTCATTTACCGCGAAATATTATCAAGCTTTTCAAAGTGGTTAAAAATGCTAACACAAATAATTAAACTCAATGAGCATATCCTAATGACAAACATGCGAGGAAAACTGCATAATGTGATTCATTCGTTGTTGACAAGGCCACTTTTGGCCAGATTACGCTAATTTGCATGGCTAGGGAACTGCTTGACTTTATCGACAACTTTCGACATTATTTGAAGGAACAACGACCGCTTGTGGATGAACATTGGCTTCCCCATGGTGTCATTGCACTGCTCGGGCTGCGTTCTTTTTCAATATAAGTTTGAAAAACATGGCAACTAAACAAGCAACATACCTTTCCGCTCTTCTGTGAAATGTTAAATGCGCTAAAATTTCTTTATGATAATATCTACGTTACAAATATAGGAATCTACAGCTTGAAATAAAGAACAACTTTTTCCCATGTGGCGATATGGACGATGTATTTTGACTTTACTTAAAAAGAATGCGTGTAGTGTTTGAAAATTTGTAAAATATATCTAGGGCATATCTCTTGAAAATTTTCCAAACCTAAAAGGACTCAATAAATGTTTCATGAGACTATTGTTCAGAGCACTATGATGCACGAGTTACTGTTAGTCTGAAGCCATAGTACACCAAAAAATCATAGCTCAAGAACAATAACAGAACACCAGACAATACGAAGACTGCACCATACACTAAGCTTGGTGTCAGTTAACATAGAACTTACTTTGGCACTTCAGAGGTGCAATAAATAAGGACTGAAGCCATTAATAAGCCTAAGCGGTGAGCGTGGACAGAACCGCGTCTAAGCGTGAAGACCTGAATGCTTAGTGAGCTTTACAGATCAGTGGCACGCGTTGCTCATAGTGACAATTTTGGGAGACCGCACGAGCACAATGTGATAAAATATAGTTCATAAAGAGGCTTCTCACAAGAAGAAGTAGGTTGTTTTTGCTGAGTCAAAAGGAGAGTTTTATGAATAGTTTCAACTCGTTAGAAATTGGCCATCCGCTTTCAATTTTACAAACTGTTCCCCAAATGCTGCTTCACAACATCTTGCTCTATTATGGATTAAAGTAATTATTTCTATGTTGATATGTTGAACTGAACAGATAACATGACAAGTTTACTACTAAACCATAATTTAACATCTCAATCATGTGTGATAATACCAAGTGCTGCTTGTTGTTAACAGCATTTGTCATCTTCTCGTCGTAGCGGTCAAAAACGAAGAGATTTGAAATAAAATGAAGGTTACCAGATTGTTTTTTGACCAAATCCTCCGATTTTTGAAAGTCAAATTCTGTTCGAAACTTCCAGTCTAGTTGGTTTCGGCCAGAAAAATAAAATCATCTGGTGACCCAAAACACAATACTTGAAATTACCACGACAGAGCACCCTATAGTGAGTGATATTACGATAGCATAATTTGACGGTTTCCCATCGGTAGGTATCAAACGATTGCATGAAAGTAAAGCATTATTCTGAGCTGAAGTGCAAGTACTACGACCGTGACCAAGTGCGGAAAAGCCTGATAACTGGTATTACGTGATTTAAATCGTCCTCCAGCCATGAGTCTAGCGATTTTTAGCCTCGGTAAGATGGATTCTAAAGAGTCGCTCTGCAGTCAGATAACAAGGAAGAGGCGCCTATGCTCAGCACCTTAGCCCTGTCGACAGCAAATGATAGCATAACTACAGATGTAAGTGGTGTTATTTCAGCAGTAGCCGGTTCTAAAACACAGTCTTCATATCGGATCATGACGAGAACAACGCACGAAGTCAGTTTTACGAGCAATTCTCGTAGGTTACTCAATTAAGGGCCTAAAAACAGTTGAGAAAATATTTGGACTTCCAAATCATATTTCAATATTGTCTAGAACATTCACTCAACGGGAGTTGATGCTTCAAACATAGGTTCGACTTAACTTCCCATGGATTAGTCATTACATTGAAAATGACTCCCTGGCCACTCAACTCGAAGCTTTTTGTTCGATTTCAAGTTCAAAGTCTCATTAAATCACCGATAGATTTAAAACCTGCAAAACGCTGGAAGCTAAGTTGTGTTTATTGCATCATCAATTTGTCGTCGAGAAACTTTTTGCTCTATTAGAGGGATAATTTTTTTCTGTCTTTCACTTGTTATAGAAGACCTTCATTTTTTCCAGTCCTCATTTAGACGTGTGGTTGCAATGCTTCATCAGTTAATACATGCATATGCTAAATAGAGATACTTACAAAGCTCACAAATTGAACAGTATAACACGATATATGTTTCAAAAATATGTAATCATTACAACTTTGAGCAGCACAACAATTTTAAAACATAGGAAAGAGATTCACTCAGTTCCATTGACGTTTTCTTAAGATTTTCAAAGTATAATTAACACATGTTTCGTTCTAATAATATTTCTGAACGAGTCGTATTTTTCAGTGACAAAATGAAGTGTTACTTTTTACACTTCAGTATGTTTTATTTGCCTAATTGTGCAGTATCATGAATAACATGAATTTAACCATGTATAGGTATCACAGGGTGCTACATGTTTGATTACTAGCATTCAAGAAAACTAATCTTGGATTAGTAACCGTAGAAAGCTTCGTTAAACACTCGGAAGTGATCTAACCATACTGTGATCTGAATGCAAGTGGAAGAAAGACTCAAAGAGTTATGAAATGCGCGTGAGCACCGAAATCTCCCAGTCAATCGAACACTGAAATTCATTTGACGCTCCTTAGCTCTTTTTCCAAAATATAGTATTGAAATAAATCTTCCCTGGCAGAAGATTGTTTGCAAACAGAGGTGCTTAGTTATCCACACAAAAGTGGTGTCTCTGCGGTGCTCTTTCATAGCGTTCAAAAGAACCTATTTAGGACCATCCCAATGCAATGGACCCACGCTGACTCCTGAATACATGTTACATGGGAGCTATTGGACTCACAGAAAGAGGCTGCCTGCTTTACGGCGTGTACGGACAATACGCCACACACCTTTACTTTACGCCGGAGTCGCGCTTAGCCCACAATATCGCTACATCATTCCAATAAATCTCTCAAAAAATGCAATTCGTGGTCCACTGCTACTGACACGACTACTACTACGCAAAATGTTTCGAGTATGGTAAGAGATATAAGGATGGTGTGTGGTAAAAAAGAGCTCCTTCAGCGAAATTATGCTCTTTCAAGCTGCTGACAACCAAGAAGATAGCACATTTATAATGTGTTTCGATGAATTGTCTCGTCGTATGCACTTACTTTGAGAACGTTAGAAACTGGACGAACAGTTTTAAGACGTTCAACTATCCCAGACAATATCAGACTGAAGATCTGCTCCTAAAATGTGCCTACTAACATAGTTTTAGTCTTCCCCAAGTTCTGCATCCAAAACGAAATTCTGGTTCAGTGAAGGAAACCTCCTCACAAAATCATCAAATTCATCAATCCGGGATCATTGAATATCAGATCATTCCCTTGGAAGTACAAATTTCTCTATTTTAATCTCCGTAATTTAGAATCCTGGTGCATTATTAAATTACGTCTGAAAATCAATGTATGTGGTCTTTCTTTTATTTAATCTATCGTACGGTAATATTGGGGTTGTCATGTTATAAATGTAGAGCGTTTTAGAATAATTTTTGTCCAGATCTTCTGAGCATATGTTTTTATAGAGGTTACTTTCATAACGTAACGTTTCTTGAAAAAAAATAGTTCTTCATCGATATCTCTCTTCTTTCAGTCGCTGGTGATGGATTTTTATATAACCAAATTTTTTGCGATTTTAATTGTTTCCGGTAACGTTTATACTTATTTTACTCTGGATACCGACATGCTTCTGTTGTATGATACGATTGATTTCTTTTCGGAAAATCGCTTTTCTTCAAATATCATGAACTTTTTGATGAGTTTTGGGAATACATCGAAAGGTTTCCTCATATATCTATACAAGTTTTGATGAGTTTAATGAAATACATCAAATGTTCCAAGCCCTGAAATGTTAGGAATAGATGACTTTTTTTATGTGGAAGCCAGGCTGAAAGCTATATTGTTCCCTCCACGGTTAGACCTTGCCACCCACATCGCAGGTTACTAGCGCTTGAGGGCTTTTGCTCTGCTAGAAAAGCAGTTCACATTCAAAGGAGCTCAATCCGCCGATATCAATTAAGGCAGACGAGTAAAAGATTGGCTGTCAGGTTGCACTAATGGCCGTCTTCTGAAAACCAACATTGCTCGGTAGTTGCACCCTTATCCAGCGATCGGTCGGGGCCTTCCAGTGGCTTATCTTTGAAGGCCCTGCCACGGCGGTCCAACTCGCCCATCAGCTTCTCCAGCGAGCTCATTTCTCCACACAATGGCAGAAAGTGTTCCGCAAGATAAGCCTTTGTTTGCATTAAGCGTCTACACCTTCGCTGAAAAGAAAAAGATTTTTGTCAGCCATTTCCAATCCACTGAGGTGAGATGTTAGATTCTAACCGAATGCTGTTACGCTACTTTGAGATAAGGCCTGTTCGACGACTATTTAACCTGAACTGGCTGAGTGAAATGAAAGGCATGGACGGTTCATACTGAGATCTTTCGCTCTTTCATGAGAAAAAGCTTCTTTGATCATTTTATGGTAAATGATTGCATTTCGTGTCCCCTTTTAGCGTTAGAGTTTAAAACCCCGGTTTTTTTAAAGGCTATTAACATATCAGATAATTGGAAACGCCTCCGAAGAAAATATTACTAATGCCAACCTCAAGAATTTGACAACTGATCGCCATCGTGAACGAGCACAGTGGAGATCGCTGGTGATCGCGTACGGTTCAACTACAGAAAATCTTTTGTATCTCTACAACGCATAAAACAGCGAAGAACATTCACTTTAGATCCAGCGAGCCGTGCAGCTACCGTACGAGTTACTTACCGGGCTCCAGCAAATAGAATGGACGGCCACAAGAAAACTACACTTCGCCTGGAGGCCGGTCGTTCGGCGAGATAGAGCGCTTGCGCATTAACAATAATGAGGGACTCCGGCTCGGTCCAGGCACTACCCGAGCAGGGTATCGACCTCTGCCGTCCGGGCGCCGCATTTTCAAACGATTCTTGGCGGTTCAGCTGGCAGAGGTAGTTCTTCCAACGCTACTTATCTACGCAGCTAGATGTTAGGGTAAAAAATCATCGAGCTTTAACTAAAAATTTGAATGTTTGAGTGTTCAAATTTTATTTGGGAGCATCAATTTAGAGGGTTTAGCCAAGAAAACTACGAAACATAGCCAAGATGACTTTAAAGAACTCACGCTGTCCGTCGCACTGATAAGACGAGGTAAACTTTTCAAACATCAGGTGCCTCGCTGCAGATATATTATAGCTGCCCAGTAGTAGCTGAGTAGTTTGGGCCATTTTCGTTTGCCTTTAAATTGCGAGCAATAATTCCGCACGCAGTAAAGGTCGATTCACAAAACATTTGAATTTTTTGCAGTCGTGAGATTCATGCTCTTAAAATTGAAATCTAGCTCTGAAGGGGCCAAATTGATTTCCAATAATTGATACTTCCACTGACTTCTTCAAAAGCGTTGAAGGTTTCCGCTGTCAAGTGGCGGTGTATGCAGTGATAAGTTATCCATTTTTTTAAAGCTGGAACAAGAGAGCGAATCCTGCGCAAAAAACTGTCGTGTCTTTGAGCCATTGATAACCAGGTGCAATTTTCTTTCACTGGCAACAGGCGAACGAATCGAGCTGTCATTGCAGGCACGAGCGAAGTATCCTCTCAATGGATGGCATCTATCTGAAGCTTGCAATTAGGCGTGAAAAGTCATCTGGAAGCCAACCACAATCGTCATTATCCTCTTCCAAACGATCTCTCTGTTGCTCTCAGCAATCGACATTTCAGAATTCCAAATGGGTTCCGCAGATCTTATCTGGTTTCTACTGTTATCCTCAAACAGTTAAAGGTTCAGGTCACCCTACACAGAGAGCTTTTCCCTCAATATTTTTCCCCCTAGAATTATATTTCAATAATAATGGAAATTTCTTGAAAGGGTACAGGAATTGCTAGGTAAACCTGTGAAATCGATTATGAACCATATTGAATTTGCTACGCTGGCTGAAGAAATGTAACGGTTGTGTTACAGGTTCACTCTCAAATTGCAAGAGATGAGCCTCTGAGCTCAATGCATGCTTGCATTTTTATCGAGTCGTGGGATTGGGTAGCAACACGCTCTAAAATAACTTACTTCTTTGTGTTCGTGTAGGGGTGACGATGGCGGCACCGAAAATAAACCAGGAACATTTAAGTTTTGACTGCGGCATTTGGTGTAGAACTATATTTCGCGCAGTAAGTTTTGGAAATGAATCGATGCTTTTATCTTTCCATCTGGTAGTGAAAAACTGAAATGAAGGGACGAAATTTTTTGTAATGTGCTAGACGTAACATTACGAATTAAACATCTCTTGATATCAAACGAAGTTAAATCTGTATAAGCCCTGGCCCATTTTACTCGGATAAAAATTTACAAAACAAAACAATGCCTTTTATGGGGGTGCTTCCGTTAATTTTACATTTGCGTTGAAAGTTATACGGTATGACTCACAGAAGTTGGTGAAGATCACATTCATTTCAGTGTAAATAAGTCAGTCTTTCAGTGCACCCGGTATAGGTGAAATATATAACATTTGATGCTCTTCATCATCTTGGGCAGTAGAAGTTATCCCAAGCAGATATGCCAACACTCATTATTACGAAACAATTGAAAGTTGTAAAACCGATGACCATATAATCTGGATATTTAATTGAAAAACATGTATTACAATCCGAGCCTTGCATGAATATAGAAGTCAATAATTAACGAACGCAAAGCAATTTGATACTCGGAACCTGGTTTCTAAAACGTTTTTCCGGCAGTCTTTAATTGAGGAAGTTCATATTTTCGTTAACTCTTTAACTGTGAAGTAAGTAAGTATTCATTATCGGCTGAACAACTTCTATGACAATTCAACTTTCGGAACCTCAAGCCACCTGATCATACATATTCAGAATATTTATATTATTTGATATATTTTACGTGGAAATGTACGAGATCATTAATAACTGTAAGAGCTCAATTAAGCTAAGATTTGCTGGTCGATTGGCTGTGAACATAAACGGTGACCTGTGAACATCAGGTGCTTTAGCAGCCATAATTTTACATTATATGAAACAGTAATTCCAAAGAGCCATATCAAATATTTCATAAATTCACTTTTCAAAACACAATAAGTTCATCAGTAGTCCTCATCGAGCCATATCAAATCTTTCCTAAATTCGTTCTCCAAAAAAATAAGTTCATAAAAATCGCATAATGTATTTATGGTATTCATACTTAAAGGACAACCAAGGTCTAAAAAAAATTGTTGTTTTCGGTCAGCATCTTGGCACATTGGATAAAGTAACTCGGTATAAATAATAAGAGCCAAGACATGCATCTAAAATTATTACTACAACCGTCCATTGGTCATATGGGAAACATATCATTCACGATGACAATCATGTATTGAATGGTAACCTAAGCCATCAAATTTAATGAATTCAACCCTTGTAGTACGAGTTTTATGATTAAGTTGAAATTTGATTCACAATATATGAAAAGACTTGGTATCACTTTCAGTCTCCTGAAATCTTTCACCAAAACGAAATAATAACTGTACAATGCTTCAAACAAACTCGAACGCGAAAAAATATATTCGTTCTAGTCTGACCCGTCTCTGAGTCCATTTACTAGATTTTCCGCTTGTGGTGTGATGAAATTTCTCATCGAATCGACAATTCTCGATTTTTTACTTTCTCACGTTATATGACAATGTTCTAAGAACATTGCATCATATAAACGTGAAATTCTAGCCTACTGGTACACAAATAAGAACTAGTACCATCATTTGAGGGCGATGAGATTACCTCTTACCTTCGTGAAAAAATAGAAGGAAGCATTTTTTGACCATCTTCATTGTGGGGCCAAGGTATGCCAATGCTCGACACAAGCTGGTAAGTCGGAAGTTTTGGAAAAATAATGTACACACATATATAATTCAATTTCAAACAGCTAAGGAAATGTTAAGAACTGCATAAATTTGAAGCCCGACTAAGATAACTTTACACAAAATCCGGAGAATTTTCTATGGCTGAGGTTTTTTTGACTACGTAGCTGAGGCTTGCATGTAAGCTGTCCGGAACACAAAACGAAGACGGTTGTTTCAATAATGTTTTCCTGTATGAACCAACACTTAGAAGCACGTAATTTGAGCCACTAATATATTGCCATTCAGCAATTAAAGAGGTATAATTTAGTTTAGTAACTAAACTTAGTTCGGAGCTTGAATTTTTTTAAGATGTCTCCTTGGCTGACCCCCTGATTTGATTAGGATTTATTGTATAAAAATATCATTCGGAGTTGTCGAATTCGAATTTTTGTTACCCAATGAAAAATTAAGCGTGAATCTCCACTGGTTTTCTACAGTTCGGGGCTGTTAGGTAATTTACGGGTGACTTTGAGCAGTACTATAGTTCTGGTTACAACGAAGATCAATTGTAACGCCGTAGTAACTGTGCGTAAGCTACAGCATTACATACATACTGCCAGAAGGCCCAATAGGTCAACAGAAGGTATTACTGAATATCAGCCCATTGCAGTTTTTTATCAGAAGAATGTACTGATTGAATTACTGCAGTGACACGCACAGCCACGGTGCAAAAAAAACGCTGTGGATGTGTACATTACATCTTTCAATAAGGTAGGGTACGACTGCCACCCTTCAAGGCAGACAAAACTCTGAGGTGCATTAAGGCAAACACATTCCTGTACGAGCCCAGGCGTTTCACTTAATAGTGAGTCTGCCGTCAATACGTGGAAGTTGTGTGCAAAAGAAGTGGCCACAAGATGACGAACTTCATCACTCAGATTTAACGACACTGCAATGATGCTCGTGTCCATCTTGTCCATCAGCGGACATGATCCATCAAGCCGTTTCATCACCTGTTATGACTGCGGCCACATACAGCTCTTTCTTGCGCATCACCCTGCCTATCATCAAGTCATTGTTAGGCGGAAGGATTTTTGTCGTTTTATATCAAAGTTTTCCAATAGCAGAGAGTTAGGCGTCGGAACAAGGCCTGTCTCCGGCTCATAGAAGTAAACATATAAGCGGGAGGTGACTCAGCGTTATTTCTTAGAGAAAACTTCTCAAAAGTTTGGGGATAATGAAAAGAATTACGAGACGATAGAACGTGCAGCGAAAACCGCGAATGATTAAAATTTGAACAACTTTCATCGCAAATACACGAGCTAAATTCAGCCTCGAATTTATATTTCAAGTCGTTTTATGGATGTAGTAACACGAGGGTAACATCGTGGGAGAGATTGTTCTACCTAACATAATTTTGAAAAATAATACACTGAGACCAATAAATGAGGTTTACGGTTTTGGAAATAATACGCACGCAGCGTTTCAGCAGTAAGATTTGAGCGCAGCAATTGAAAGAAGCTGAAAATAAAATACTGCACTCAGAACAATTGGATCAGAGAGCTGCGTTCTAACTGTTGAACGTTTCGAACCTTATACAAATAGATTAATGCCGTGTTCATCATTTGCCCTGCGTAACGAACTAAGCTGTGAGGTTCGTTACTTTACTATGTGAACGAATGCACCGTAAAAGTGGTATGTAAACACAAAAGAGTGTAAAGTTTGTGTACGTAGAGTCAATTAATAATTTTGTTGTGCCCACATATGTTCAAGAGATTTGAGGAAATATTCTCAATGTTAACTTCAACGAGTTGGTTTCCTTTTTCACATAAATGTACTGAATAGATAAATAGATTAAATAAGTGTAAGTAAATTTCACTGAAAAGAACAGCTTTTATTTTCCAGAAAGATCTTGCAGAAAATACTTTACTGAATAAATGTTTTCCTTTTTCTAAAAAAAGATCTTTTGGGATATATTACTCAGAAAAATTACTTTTGGTTACTCAAAAAGACTTTTCACAAAATTTTACCCGGAAAAGAATTACTTTTACTGTAGAGAAATATTTTACAAAATACATTACACTAAAGTGAATTGAATATAAAGGCATTCTACAGGTACAATTGCTTTAGTACGTTTCAAATTGCGTACTAAAATTGACTTTAAAATTTGAATTGAATATTGAACTTCTTGTTAACCTGCCGCAGGGAACGTGTTAAACAAACTGGACAATGTTAAAACTTGATTGTTATTATAATTGATGACCAAACAGTGTGAAGCTTGCTAGCTCGTTGGCCATGAATTTTGTTATCTATACTGTTTTCCGGGTACATGCGGCAATCAAACATTCGCTGCATGTAATTACTTCATAACCTAGTTAAATTTTGATATTGACTCAATTTCATTTCAGTAAGTTCACTAAGCATATTCTATTGAAAAATAATTAAATTTCCACCATCCTTACATCAATGAATCTCAAGCAAATAAAGGAAAAATAACCTTTTGAATTGAGGTTCACTTCTGCCGATAGCCATTTGGAGAGGAGAATTTCTCAGCACTGCATTAGCAGTAGGTACCTAGCCGCTGAGTTACAGGTACATAGGTTGTGTGCCTGGATGGCACCCTCACCACACCGGTATAATTATACTAACGTATACATGCTGACGAATCGACATCTTGGAGTCTTGTACCTTCATAATCTACCGAACAATTCGTCTCTGCTGAAAAGTTGCCAGTTGTATCATTCGTCATAAAAAACTGAACTCACCCTCCAACGCATTCTGAGCGTATCCTTTTCATAAAGATCAACGTACTTGGACTTGATTTCTCGAAAGAAGATGTCTGTAAAATGGGGCAAAACGCTTCGAATGACAACTTTCGAATGAAATATTTGATTTTGAAACATTTGTTTTTTGCCAGTTATGAAATTTACGCCAATGAAGCCAGCGTTATTCCACGGTTTTCTTCATCTGGAACTTCGAGCGCCCGAATAATGCAGAGACAAATTCTTATATTTTTTGGGCAGATGAATCCCCAGAGCAAATTACGTTCTTTACAGGACGTAATGCAAAAATCGCTTCCGAATTTTTTTTTCACTGGTTCCAGAAGTGCGGCGGGACCGGACTGCGATGGTAGGCTTTGATTTCCTGGAAGGGAGTTTCTGCAGCGTCACATTCTGGAAAGCGGCCATTGAGAGCTCAGCAGGGCAGCAGTGCATTTAGAGGCTTTGCGCCTCATCATGCACTTGCTGCTCTTATCTCGGGATTGATCGCGAAAAAATTTATTTGCGACTAATGGGATAGCCATAATTACTGTGGTTAATGGTTCCCCTGTGAAAATAAACGGCTTCATGAAGCTGGTGTGTTGAAAGGCTTGCATGTTACAGAATTTTGACTTTATATTTTATATGGACAAATTTACTGAGCGTCAGACTTTGTGATTATACGACACGTAAGCTTGTACGAATTGTGACGCCTGGTAGCCAACGGGTGCTTCTTTGTTTTTTTGGGAAACTGAGGCCAAATATTTCATACGAATTTAGCTGTTACAATATATACATGAGACAGCAGAGGTGTTGTTTGTATTTGTGTAGTTAATTACGAGCGCCTCGATACTTGAGATTGTTATTACGATTTATCAAACAGATTGTTGATTGTAAACTGCAACTCGTTATCGTCACTTTCCCAAAAAATATTGAAATCAAGTAACGAATAACGAAATTAACGAATTAGGATGTTCCACAGTTGAATAACAATTATTTAGAGAAATGACGTGCATATTAATTGTGTAGCAATGGTTCAATATACTCCTCTATACTCGGCTTATTTTGAAAAACCGATGATGTATTTTCTGAGTATCAAATTAACATTCAAGAATCCAACCCGATGTTTGTTGAATGTTAATAGGGCAATGATAAATAATATTGAAGAGTTAAAAAATTAGCTGCTGTATGTTTAAAATAGGAAATTTCAATTCTTAATTTCTCAAATACGCTTCTATAAATAATATCTTGTTTCTGTAACTTGGGATGACAGGCTGCAGAGTACCCTGCAGAGGAACACAAGCGAGGGATTAGTAATGGGATGAAGGTGCAATGCAGGGGAATTAGATGTACTGGAAGCGTGAGCAATGTTACTACAAGATTCAACTAGTTCCAGAACGTACTTTGCTAGAACAGGATCAGCCTATTTGAGGAGTAGAGGATTGAAATCCTATAAGTACATAAAAATTACTGGAATTCTTATTCGGTGACAAAATCAAATCGATGTTCAAATAATCTTAACCACAAAACTGGTGTTAATTCTTGATTTAAATACTAACTACGTTAAATTAAATTACATTTGAATTACTAATTTAATTTTTATTACTAATTTAACTTAAATTACATTTAATAACATTTACATTTAATACTAATTACATAATAATAATTACATCTACATTTACTTACTCATTACATTTAAATACTACTCTAATAAGGTCAGTTTTCATGGGAAGATAACGCAGAGCGAGAAGTGCAACTTCGCGACGTCCAACAGCATTTATTACACTTGGAGATCAAACTCTCAAATTTTCTAAGATCGCACAATATCCGGAATGGGAATCCACGAATGCCAGAACTCGCCCAGTGTGAGCGGAGGAGAATCCACATGCCGAACGGAGGAGCAATGAAGGGCAGTGACGCAGCAAGGCTCCAGGACAAAAACTTCTAGTGCAGATGAGCCTGAGCGATGTCTCTGGCAGGTATTGGCGATGTTTCTCCTTCTATCAACTGACAGTCTCACTTGTCATGCATGTTTGCCGTAGGCAACAAAAAGTCTCAACGAAATCATCGTCTTTGATTAGATGGATCCACGGAGGGCGACAGAGGCGTGAACCCAAGATTGTAATCTTCTTTCTGGTTCCTGTGGAGGATGTTGGTTTGGATTCAATGAAACTTCATTTTTTCTTTGATGACTTGGCGATGAAGTTTAAGCGTCCTGAATACCAAATTCCACTTTTAGAAGCCCTCCAGACCACCGGAAAACTAAAGTTGGTTGTGTATGTGTGAAAAAATGCTCTGCTACTTTCCAATGGAAAGTCTGCAAAGCCAAGCAATCATATATGTAACTTTTTCACAACATCCGGAACAAATAATTCATTCTCATATATTGATATTGATTGACGTCGGTGAGCCAGAATGAGATAATTTGTGTTGATTGGAAATTTACGTTATTGATTTCTCAGTGAGCTCACTGTTGTAATTTCGATGTCTGAATTCGCATTCAAATTTCCTGAGACCACCCTGGGTTTGCTGAGGAACGAGCGAAAGCAAGTTAGCTGCGAGTGAGAGCATTTTGAAAACGTCGACATACCCGCACACACTCCCACACTCCCTGAGAAGGATGCAACTATTGGATCGTTGGAAATTAGCCCTCTCCAAGGGAATATGTCAGGTCCCGAGCAAAAATTGGGTAGGTCATCCTTTTGTTGCAATAGAATAGTCTTATTTTTTGTTACGGATCGTCTATTCTGGTTCACTGCTACCCTATATTTCAGTATCTGATACTTTGTTGTTCAACTTTCATCTTGTTTCATCACTTCTTTCTCACCTTACTGTCTCTATGCTCAGGAGGTCGAGTGTGGGAACACACCTTGTGCATAGATTCTTCGTGACCTTACCTACATGCTAGATGGTGTTTTCTTCTTCCCGTTCTTTGGAACGTTTTTGTTGCGGATAGAGAGGCTTAAACTAACTCATCTAATCTAATCTCATACACAATTTTATGAATAAAAATGTGTTTCACTTAAAACGAGTTCAGGGCTAAGTCCTATTGCTCTACGTATTACTTTAAAATTTGTAGTTTGAATGCTAAAGTTACGCTCATTTAATCATTATTTCAGGCCTCAGCATTATGAAGATGAAAGTATTATTCTCTTAGTCATTACTTAAAACTTGAGCAGATGATTAGTTTAAGTGACAGTCGTGCGTGCACATTTGATTTCTTTATACGAGAATAAGTGAGGCCTGAAGAGCAGAGCTTCTTTGCTCAATATTTTTACAATAACATAGTACAAATTAAAGCAGCACTTCATCCCATTATTTTTACCATAAAATGCGCTGCTGCTGGACCAGATTATGAGCTTAACCCATATAATACCAATAACCGAGGGAAGTGTAAGACACATGTGTTTCAGGTGATCTGATTATCTCATTAAAGAAAGTCAATAGTTTGAAACATCCTGTTTTGCTCACTGACTGTTTTCAATAAGACAACTTGATCATTTCAAACGTGCGTTACCTTGCGCTTTTATTTATCTTCAAGATTTGCTACAAACAAAACATCTACACATATATCGATACAACATTACGGCAGGCCCCTCCTACTGGGAATGGAGCAGGTGGTGCGGCCCAGATTGTGCAGGTGTGAGGGTGTACCAGTATATGAGGCAGCGCCACAGACCGGCATCTCCTAATTATTGTTCCTTGATACGAGGCCCGTCAGCCGACGATGCTGCTCACTACGCCACACCTGTCGTTGCACAACTCCTCCTCCTCATGTACGGGTGATGAAATGAACGTCTTTCAAAAAAAAAGTAGAATCAGTTCAGAGAGAGGAAAGTTTGGGGTGTTCAGTGTTGTTGTGAATAATAAAATTAGAAGTTTGTGACTGACGATGCTGCTCACCGTTGCCGCTCAACCCCTCGAGTACCGACGCTGAAATGAACGTGTTTTCTAGTAAGAGAAAAAGTAGATTAAATGCAGAGAGTAAGCTATTGAGTGTTCAATGTAGTCGTAAATAATAAGCTGAAAAGTTTGTCACTCTGGAAAACAATGGCTTTGATACTGGAAGGTCCGTAATTTAATTTCATGTCGTGAGCAGGAATAGTTTTTCTTGGTATGATATATGCATGTATTTTATAGGTGTCACTGTTCTAAAAATTTCCTAAATAATATTAAAGGCAAATGATGACGTTTTGTTGTTGAACTCATTGTCTAATTCATAAGCATAGGTTAATTTTCGGGATTAAAAGAACGAAAAGAAAGAAATGTCAACGGGAATATTTCCATTGTAACTTACATTTTCATTACGATTTCAGAAAAGTGTGACATTGTTCTACTTAAAATGTATAACAATATTTCTGTGAAATATACCATTGCGTAATCGCAATTGACTGATTCTGAACTGTAGTAGGGTTACCTCAATCTAAAAATTAAACTTTTTGTTATAGAGTTAAATTTTACACGAACCTAGACAAGCTGTGAACTCGTCGGTGCAGTATTATTTGATTAACCTATTTCAGCACATCATTGATCATCACATTGTTATTTTTATGAGGATAAAGTGGCTTCCTAGTTGAATAAAAACACATGAACTTACTGGAGAAACGACGGGAGATATTTTATAAAATGAAAACTTGTAGCAGACCACATCCACGATCTAACGTGTCGGACTAAGATGATAAGTTGGACCAAAAAGAGCGTGCATTTCTACTTACGTATGAGTGGAAGACTCGTGTTATCTACAGTGCGTGAAAGGAAGTTCCATGTTTTTAACTTCAAGCAGGGTGTTGAATATTATCTCACATTATTGATGAAAGCAGAGCTTGGACATTGACAGTTTGTGCTTTGTTGGGTGAGGTTACAAAAAAAGTTTCAGGGATATGTTTTTATTGAAAGTAACATTTGTCTTCAGTGGTGTCCATAGTACAGAGCGTAGAATTATTATTATAGGTTGGTCCGAGAAGATTGTAAAATTCTCCCTAAGTATTAGTGAACGATTTCATTTATCTACTACATGAAAAAAAACTTAAAATTCAATGATGTTATTAGAAGAGGCAGTTTCCTCAACATTCTATTACATATTACTGGAAAAGTTTCTAGTTACCCCTGTGTTATTATTTAAAGCAGAACAAGGTAGGGGACAACCAAACCACCAAGTCTTCAAACCATCATGTTTTTCACAGTTTAATAGGTGCAGGGTGGCCTAGAAAAAACTGGCTCTTTTTAATTTGCCTATAAATCAAGAACTATCAACTCATGGATGTTGAAACTTATTTTTAAAATAAAATGTCTCTAAGGCTTCAAATAATTCATGAACGACCACTGCAGTCTCTCGTTAAGACTGCTTGGAGTGAAATAACTATTTCATCGGTGCTTAGTCTTCATTTTTTAGTATGGTGGCACGACGGGAACTGTTAGTGATGAAAGATACCAAACTGTGACAAAAACTTGCCCGTAAAATTTTTTTTGAGTTTTTTATTCCAAGACTTGTGAAACTGACTAACGCAACTCTTGGTTTCAGCAGAATGGAGCCACAGCCTGTATAGCATGAGAAACAATGACATCTATTAGTGGGGGCTCCCCAAATTACTTGATTCTAATATTTTGTAGCATCTTTTGGTTCCTTCGTTCCCCAGATTTGTCTCCCATGCAATTTTCCATGTTAGGCTTCCAAAAGTCATGAGTTTACGTTACAAATCCAAGAAATTTGCTTAAACCTGAAAAGAAAATTCGTCATGAAGTAGCTTAAACCCCGTCTGATTCTCGAAAAAGCTTTCTGGGAACGACGATGAAAATAGCCCTGACTTATGAAAACAATAGTGGTCATGACCATTTGTAGACACTACAGTCAAAAGGTGATGTGAATAAACCAAGCAAAATTGTTGAAAGAAGCTCAACACTCTAGCTCTCATAGTCTCATTTTTATAAGGAAATGAAAAGCAACAGTTACATACTTCTGGGCCACCGTGCACATGGATTATCGAGGATAAAATTAAAAAAAAATCAGTTACCATAAGCAACAAAGTGAGCGTGATTTATTTGTTCAAAAAATACAATTGAGACGTTTAGAATTTTTTAAGTGCAAATTCTGGAAAATTCCATGTCAAAGCTGAAGGTAAGACTAGGATAAAACTCTATAGGATAAAATTCAGATGAATTTTTGAAAGCGACTGTGCTTGAATTTAGACCTAATTGCGCCCTGTCAAAGAATTCAGTACACAACTCCGCTTAATTATCTTTCGGTCGTTGAAAGGACAAAACTCCTAAGTTTCTGCAGATTTTTTCAAGTCGTGTAAGGACCATCGAGCCTCTTTATACGAGCTACGGATGCACTGGACTATTTTTAAAATGGTGTCATGCATGGTTGCGTTAGCGCAAATTGGGGGGCATGCACTCTCGAAATAATCAAGTCTTATGTTCCCTTTATTTGTGCTCATGAGTTCGGACAGTCCAAAGAAAACCTCTATAGTCAAATATCCCCCTTTCAAATGAACATATTTGTAAGCCCAATTTCATCACTGAATTTTCCCTCCTGGAAGACCACTAGCACAAAATACTCTTATCAACTCGAGAAAGAAAGTTATATACTTTCCTTTAGGAAGAAAATTCGGTCCTCGTGGGTACACATTGCAACTAGCTGTGCTGCCACAGGCTGGACTACTCACTGTTTACGAGGGATGATGTAAGAGGCTTATTTGTTCTGCATAAGTTGCCTGGCTCCGCTTTACAGAAGCACCGGCCGGCGCATTCAAGGGGCCGCCGGTCACGACCTGTGCTCGGCTCGGACCAACAGGGCTTCAGCTTTCAATCGCGCCAGTATGATTGCCTGTAATAATTCTTTCTCATTGAGCTTGGAGTCCCTGAATAATTTGGTTCTATTAATTTGACATGGTGCTCGTTAATCCGTGGTAGAGCTGGTGGAGACTTTTCTCTCAGGTATTACTTGAATTATTGACCATTCTTTCTCAGTCACGACCTAACATTTAAGCATTTCTCTGAAATAAAGGCATTGCAGTTTTTTCAGTCATTTTACGTCAAAGTTAAAACCTAAGTATATCTAAATTAAATGTTTTCTGTTAATCATCTCTATAGCATGTCAAAGCATGTCAAAATTATAGTAGTAACTTCACCTCTTTTCTATTCCATTTTCCTATTTGTTATTAACGATAGCACAAGTGAACTGGAAACCATACCTCACATTGAAATCCCGCACTGGATTGACATCGCTTGTTTACCAGACCGGGTTCAGAATATTTGAATACATTTGAACACGAGCTTAAACGTTTTTTTGTATTACTTTGTTCCTGAAAACTTTCGTGATTTTCATCGCAGGCTGCTCCCCCAAGGGTAGGAAAACTACTGCTGCCGTCTTAATTGACTGTTAGAGTGTGCGAAAGAAATGAGGTGCACATTTAGCTGAGCCCACTCTATGTCAGCTTTTATTTATGAACGTTTCCTTCGATCTGGGAGATCGAAAATCAATGCACAAATTCTTCTGTTTACCAAAAATGTTATTCTCATGAGTTATGTTTCGTGGACGTGCATCTGTGTTCTCCTTTCTGTGATAAAATTTCTATTTTAGTCTGAGTGAAGGAGAATGCGTGAGTTTTAGAAACATGGTGCGTAATGTTTCGATAAAAATCTTGTGGAATTAGCAATATTATTGAACGCAGATAAATTCAATACGGGGTTAATATTTGCGGCGCCGCTTATATTAGCGAAGTACATGTTAAATCTAATTAGGAACTTAATTTTGGCGGCACAGGCTGTTTTTTTTATTTGATCAGCTGAGAAAAGACGCGTGAAATGAATATATTAGCTGAACAAGTGCTCAAGATTTTGTTCAGAGAAAATATACGATTCTCTACTATTTCAGTAAGCAGTTCTCAGTAAGTAACTACCTAGAAAAATTTGAATACCCAAACAAAATGAATGTAAAATTAAATGTATTGAATGTAAAGTTTGCTTTTGTTGTAACGTCATACAGCAATGAATCACCACAAAAATGGTGCATCCACGCATGAAAACAATTCCTGCTCTTCGGACTATGCCTCATGAGGGACCACCAGACACAGACCACCTGAAGCACGCTCTTCTCATAAGGAAGAGCGGCGTTAGAATTCTATTAATTTTCAACTTAATTTAAGTCAAACGAAGTAATAGCACGTTGCAGTCATAGATTGTTTGGAAGCGAAAGCTTAATTGAGGAATAATTTTTAGAAATTAATTTTCCAAGTAATAATCATATAATATTACATAAGGATTGCAAGGAATGCTCTGAGATGGGCTTCAGGAATTAGGGATTTATATGCACGCGCATGCGATACATAACTTAATGAATTCCTGTGTGAAAAAATACTAAATTCTGGTGCAGATTAACTTCAATGATGACAAAAAATCTCTTTTTAACAATCACTGACAATATAACAAAAAAATAATGGCCAAATGCCACATTCCGATGGGCTAGTATATATATAAGGTTTTAATCTAAAAATTTGAACTTTTTAAAATCATTTCCACTTGTGTGATGAATTAATGCAACGCAATTTGTGACGATTGGACCTTTTCATGTAAATTTCTTTGCGATGATAGCAGAGACTAAAATGCAGTCCCATAAGAAAATTGTGTTCTGTTATCTACATAATTGTTCTCGTTTTCTTGCAAAAACGAATCTACTGAAAACTGTTTCCGAATCCAGGCGAAAAAATGCTTTGTGGCGATTTTTCGGTGTTTACGTTAACGTACTAAGAGACAAAGAAGGGAAATTGGAAACACTGACACTTGACATTATCGGGACACAGAGGCGACATCAAAACGTGCAAGACAATATCCATCGCTATTTTGGCTGCTGTAGCACCTCTAATAAGCCAAATTTTCCTCAATTACACAAGTAGCGGCATCAGCAATTGTCTGAGTAGAGGATGTTCGGAACAATGATTGGCTCAATCTCAAAATTAGGAAGATTCATAACAGATGTCATGATTTGAGAACTATCATTTTAATTCTACTGTGAGATTCACAACAGATATCATGCATTAGACAGCTATTATCTGAATTATTGGCCTGACAATAGCATTTGTGGAATACTGGCTCATTTAACGTAGTTTTCTGATTTGATTTCAAAATTTTCATCATCGAATGGAAGGAAATTATTCATCAACATGGTGCTCGTTAATTTGAGAATTATTTGAATTTTAACAGGGATTTGAAGTTTAGAAAATTCAGCATTTGCTCTATTTTTACGCGTAGCATAAAAAACGCACGACTTTCAACTATGAATAAATCACGAAAATTAATTCATATTACTTCAAGCATCCAACCATACATACACACAAATAATTCGACAGGATCTTGAAAATATGATTTTGGTAGGCTAAAAATACTTAACTGAGCAAGCTGTTTTATAATATACACATAGATGTGTTGACTGTATAAAAACTGCGTGCGTGTGGGGCAATAACGACAGATGGGAATTGTTGAGGACGACGGTAAGTGTCATGCAAGAACGGGGCTGTAATGTGAGGAGATCGTGATGAAGGAAGGGAGCCAGGATGATGGAAAGGGTTTGTGATGGAGGAAAGTTGCTGGAATAGTGGAAGGGACTTGTAATGAAGGAAGGGAATTGTGATGAAGGAATGTGGCTGAGATGATGAAAAGGGTTCGTGATGAAGGGAGGTCACTGGGATAGTGGAAGGGGATTGTAATGAAGGAACCAAGTCTTACTTTTTCGCCCCTTGCATGCGTGTTTTTCACCGCCCAAGTAATTAAATCGCTTGGGCGGCGAAAAACATGCATGCTCCGGCGAAAAAGTTAGACTGGGAAGGAGATTCTGAAGAAAACATGGGCTTGTATGAAGATAGGAAATTATGATAGAGGAAGAAGCAAGGATGATGGAAAGGAATCGTAATGGAGGAAGGCCATCGGGAAGAAGGAAGGGGACTGGATGATGGAAAAAGATTGCGAGGAAGAAAATTAATTCTGATGAAAGAGGGAGATTTCGATGAAAGACAGGGATTGAGTTGCCTGCGAGTCAGGAGTCAGAACCTTATTTAAGGGTCAGAAATGAAATGTATGGGAATTTTAAAAGTTATTATCACTGAATTACTCGTGTGTGCCCATATATTCATGGATGAATTTACGTTCGACTTTCAATTTAATAATAGAAGTTGTCACAGCTCATACGTTCCTCCATAGGGAATTCTCTAGTTTACTAAACTGAAGCGATGGTCTTTAAAAGTACCTCCGATTAATAACTGGAGCGAGGAATTGATTACCATTGTTCGCTAACGAAGCGCTTCAGACTCTCCATGTTCGGTCTAAATGAAATTCTGACCTCGAGGAACCGATGATCTTTGTGGGCTGGAGCGCGACAACAGAGAATTGAAGAAGACCTGCTTGGTCGATATGCTTGCAATCTTGCTAGCGAAATTGGGAGCGCTTTCTGTCCAGGGAAGTCATTCGCTCTGAAGATTACTATTTTTTGTCATGTTACAATAAATTTCACCAGTCGTGAATGTTGAAATTTATTGATTTATAAGTTCATTGATCGAAACTTCCGAGCCCTGACCGAAACTTCAAAGGCGGAATACAATACTCAAAACAGGAGTGCAACATTCCACGAGGAGGCGTCCTCTGCAAAAGCAATCTATTCGCGTCCTGATATCTACCCGCAATCGTTACTGGTGAGAGAGGCAAGGAAATCAATTAGGCAGGCCATAAATCTAGCATTGTTTTCTAGAAGCTCCTCAGCATATTTCATGGCCTCTATTAGCTTCGGCAGAAGCCGCTCAGAGGCTTTCGATCTCTGTTCACTATTTCTTTACCGGTGCTGATGCAGCGTAGAAATGCGCCCTAATAATCGACTTGAAGTAATTGGAATTTTTTTCTGAGAGGCCTCTTAATTTGTATGCAAGGCAAGGACCGCACTATTTCTCACTGAGGGTATTTTTAATATCTTGCCCGAGTTCTTGCGTTTATGCCTACCAATACGATTTGCAAGTACAATTTATACGCGGTTTCCTTTGAAATTTATGCGACTTCATAGAGGTGGAGCTATTCTTCTGTTAATTTTAGTATGTGCAGAAGTGTTTTTTAAATATCTTGCCATGGGTTTTTGAGTGTATGCACACCAATACGGTATACAAAGGCTACTTATTTCCTATTTTCTTAAAAACCTATTTTTTTGTGATTTTTCTGTGGATCTTCGTACGCACATTTACAGCTTCCGTTTCTTGAAATTTCAATAGATGTTAAAACTTGAGATTTACATCACTTATGTGGACAAGAAGTGTCTGCTCATTGATGCTGAAAAATGATCCACAATGATAATGTGCCTATAATGATATCAGTAAAATATTTGGGAAAATCGCAAGGTTTTTTATGCACTTTAGGGGCCAATTCCGGTTTATGTCATTTTTAGTTCTCTCCTTTTTACTTAGTTATAAGTAGTTCCGTTTATACTTCTTTCCTCGGATCTGAAGTAATCACTTCATCAGTTTACTAGCTATAAAATGCTGGTTACTCAGTTACTTGCACTTGCACTCACATTAGAGTAATTTCGATAGCTTCGCAGTTACCTCTGCTTGACAGCATTATAGCTGAGTTTTCACTGCATCATTATTACTAAAATGATCATAAATGATAATCACTTTAGTTGAAGTATAAAATCAAGTTCATGCCGTTACTCTAGTTTGACACACAAAGATTTGATATTCTCCTAATCATGATGCTGGTATCCGATGGAGAGCTTCCTGCTCATAGTCAATTACAGCTTTTGGCAGGTGTCTCATCCTGCAAAGCTTGTAGTAAATTTAGTGTTCGTGCTGAACTTCACCTCATTACATCTCAGAGCAAGCCACTTAACGTGGCTGCTTCGAGTAGACTTTCCAGTGAGTGGGATCTTTGAGTAAAATGTCAAGCACATGATAACAAGAGGAGCTTCAACCCCATAGCATATTGGAAGCTGCGCAAGTAGCTCCCGCAATCCGTTCAGCAGATGTCACAAGTTTTGATTCATGGCAAAGAGATCTTTAGGCTTGCAAAACTCTGACAATGTTTTTGCCTTAACGTTCTCAAAAATGCTCCGCTCTCACCAACAGCAGCTTAACGGAACGCTTCAACTCCCGCCTTGTAGCACATTATCCGCCATAATCGTAACTCGAAGTACGGGCAGTAAAAATACCCAATACTCCACTTTTCCAGTCAAAGTTATGGGACCATAGGCAGAGTGTCGTAAGTCAGAGACTGCGCTACCTGGTGCTCTCAAGACTCCTAATGATACCCACTTTACTTTAGAAGGGCTACAAACGCACTATAATTTTTGTTCGCTGCCCAAGGCTTGAGTCTGAGCCTCACGGCCTCCAGAGGACTGTCAAAAACATGTGTTTAAAACCGTAGTCCAGCGTGCTCGCTGTCTCGTGGTCCCGAGCTCCAGAGATGATGGAGAGAGCTACTAGGTCCCAAGCCGCCCAAGCAAATCTTAGAGAAATGTGAATACTATGAAGGGCCTCCTTGTTCGAAAGCCTTGTGTAAGTTGTACCCGTTTTTGAATGATTCGGGACAATAGCACACACCACAACAGAAAAAATTGTTCCATATAATCAGTGACAACTCAAAATACTGGTTTTTAGTATCTTACTCGACTTATGGAACGCCGAATAATTTTCCAAAGAACTAAAACGATCTTAGTGCTCAATGAAAGAGCATTATAAAAACGTTAGAACGTACAACACAACGAACATCGTCATTGGGGCCCACTAAATACACATGTTTCTACCAACTCTGATACTGGGATAAATTTCAAGGGCCTACGAGCGGGTTGCAGCCATTCTGAACACAACTGTAGAAAGAGAAAAAAATTCTATCAAATCTTGGTGTAGCGTACGAATAACACCGAATAATCCTGAAAAAATAGGTTATAGAACTTGATAACTAAAATATTTGTTCCGGAGCAAAATTCTGCTATCGTTTTTGTAACTGATATGTCTATATATGTGTTTGAAGATTCATTTCGCAAATATATTTGAATGATTAGATGATCATAACCCTGCGAATAAAATTTGCACGCATATATTTGAGAAATTGTAATCAGGAAGACAATAACGATCAATTGATAATTAGATCGAAATCTGATTGTGTGTCATCTGGAACCTCCAATACGAGAAATTAAGTTGAAAAGCGATATTCAATGCGGGCGCGAATTCTAAAAAATCTTAATAACCTGCGAATTATTTCTTGAGAACCAATCTCCATGATGTTACCAGTAATTATTACTTTCATTTGCATTAGATCATTGCAGATCACTGATTTTATACGCAAAAACTCAACAATTTTATGTAAAAACATGAGGTCTTGAAGCACTTTCTCTAGAGAAAAAATCCTTAGATATTAAAAATGCTGTGAGTTCTAGAAAACTGGCTGTAGTTTGTACAATTTTTTATTTTACTTATTGGAACAATTTTACTTATAGGAACAATTTCAGAGATAGGAACGATTTCTGGCGCATTTCCATGTTGATTTTTTTAACTTTAGGCTCTAGAACGAGAATCAACTCCATTACTTTTTCATCCATTTAAGGTTAGTGACGTCAGTTACAGAAGAATGATTTCACCAAAAACCTGAAAATGATGGAACATCGTTGTCATCGACGATAGGATGTTCGAATGATGATTGGCTACTACTGGAGCCTCGACGTAGTTGCACAAAATCAAGGAAGAGAAGAGAATACCATACACATTCAAAAAGTTGATGCAAAAAGTTAACGCGTCGGTTTTCACAAATTCCTAAATATAAGTAGCCTTTCATTTCATTCGTTTAAACACCACCGTAGGAATTCTAATAATTATAACAGGTTCGTATCAAGTGAAAGCAAAATAGTAAAAGCGTGTGCTCATTATTTGCGCTTAGCTGGAAACAAAAGGAAGATGCCTAAAACACTCTACAGAACGGGCGAAAATGAAAACATTTAGATATCGATACAGATACGTTTTTGAACAACATAGTTTTCACACTGATATATGAGCCCTCACGATTGTCCAATAATGACCAATGTGCGTGAAAGCATGAGTGAATATAAAGAAATGCACATTTAAAGCCGAAAAATTCCTGTTTACACATTTAATCCTAGGAATAAAGCGAGTGCTAGTGGTAGTTACATTGATCACCGCATGACTAATTGGAAAAATCATTCTCAAATTGGATCGGCTTCGACATTTTATATGAAAAAGTAAAAAGGGTTAGCCAACATAACTTACAAAGAGTAATGTACCAAACACACGTCGGAACAGATAAATAAATATGTGCTTGCACGTCATATCGTAAAATGTACGAAAATAAGAGAAGTGCATGATTTTAAAATCCCAGTTTTTAATTTACTAACTTATCATTGATGCCTTCATTTTTAATTTTATCATTCATCCTTTGATTGATTCATTTTTTTCATTTGCTCATTCATTCATTCATTCTCTCATTCTTCATTCATTTACTCACTTATAGATTAATCTATTAAATTATTCATTTATGGAAAGAGAAAAAATTTTGGGATGCAGAAACAAATTATGCACATAAGGAAAATGATCAACCTTTTTCAAGCAGTAAAGCCAGTGTACTAACTTCATTTACTGAACACACGTTTTATTTCTATTTTATAAGGTAATATCCGTAGGTCCCATACCGTTTGACGAGCGCTATCGTCAGAATTTTCAGTTATTTTGCAATGAAATAAAAAGTGCCATTCTGCTTAATGAAATATATGATTAAATTGTTCGTACAGGTATACTTGAATGAAAAAGCCGTAAATTTCATAAGTTTAAAGCAGCACACGAGAAAATTTTACAAGAGATCCTTTCTTTAAATGAACAGCACTTGTTGGTAACGCCGCGAGTTCAGCACACATTTATCGGAGTCCATGGAATGAATTTCCGATGTTTCTTCGAATTGTTTGATAAGTATTCAACATTATTTCGTTGCGTTACAAAGGCTTGTAATCATGGAATAGGGTTTTTGAGATAGTTTTAGGTAGTTGAAGTACGTTTGAATTTTGCATGTAAAAATCAATATATAACAAAAATATGTAGCTAAAATTGCAATGTTTTCAGAATCCCCTACTCCGATCTACTCCAAGTTTGGTTGAAAAACATCAGCCAACATTTCATTGCTGGCTTGTCTTATCAGTGCATAATTTTCCAATTTGACATCACTTGAGGCTAAATAAAAAATAATTGCATTCAAGCTCATTAATCATTGATTTGGATACCAAAAGTGATTCGTTTCAGGTCCTAGAAATGTTTGTATTAATTTTGGCGTCCTTTAGTTTTACGACCTTAGATTTTTTCGTTGCTTACGTTAACCACAGAGAAATATTAAATTTTTCGCGAAAGTTGTATCTGTATAAATTGAACCTTCGGTTTTGAAGAGTTTTAACTGGCCTGCTACTTCTCCTAAATTAATTATATCTTTTTTTTTCTTAAGGGAATACTTCACGGAAAATCTGTGCAATAATGAACCAACTTAGCCGCAGGCGTATAGGCAGTAGCATTTCACGAGCAAAACTTGAATTTCAAAGAAGAACCATTGTGAAAGTTACTGGAGATTTTATTAATAAGCTAACAATGTGAAGACGCTTCGCATGCAAAAGACTTTCTCCCACAGGTAAATGCTATCATAAGAAAAAATAAAAACAAGTCTATTTGACATTTCAACACCCAGTGCTTTGTCTTTCCCCTAATCACTTCTCAGCTATAACGGTACTTTTATGAGAAGTCCTATCTGAGACACCCTACACTAGTACATGTAGGGTTCCTAAATGATCGCGCATGAAGCACTTCTAGCGCTCTTTGCAGCACTGAACTGATTCGATACCTTGTAATTTTCCGTCCCTAAATTCCGTGTTCTTTGTCTATTATTGTGGGTTTCGAAAATCCCTCAATGGGATAGATAGAGATCCTGCAGCACCATAGCGGCACTGGCGCCACCATGTTGTGTATCCGTTGCTTCTTTGTACAGGCGAAGAATAATCCGACTGTTCTACTGCCCAGCTCTCGCCGTCCTCAAGAATAAAGAGCTTTAAATCAAACTGAACCCGCCGTGATATACGGCCCTTGAGTTCTGCATGCTCTATGAGAGCTGAAGTCAGATCCCGCTGATAATATCTCTTAAATGTTCTCAGAAGAAATTACATCTTTTTATGCTCTATCTTAAGGAGTATAAAATGAATTCACTGACGCTGGTCTCTTCTCAAGAAGCACGGCTGGCGAGCATTAGGCATGAGCGACGCCCATCAGAGATAGGAGTGATTTCTTGTGCATTTCCATGCTGCTTTTTTGGACTTTTTCGGCAAGTGTGACTGCAATCTTAAAAATAAAATAAAGTTGCAGTGTAAACTTCGTCAAGTTTTGAAAAAGATTAAGCAAGGCTTCTCATGAGGGTTGGCGAGGCCTAGAAGCCATAAGCTCGGTCCTGATATCAGGGGTAGAGTGGTCATGTTGGACGCTAAAACAAACTTAGATGTAAGATCAGTATGTTGATCATTGAGTTATCCGACATCATCTAACGCAAGCCCTATCATATACAGGCGAAATTAGTCCCAGTGTTCCTATCTTGAGTCAAGCATCGTATGAGTAGACTTACAGGAACTAATTTTGTTAGTATCCGTTCAGGCTTGTCTGAGATGATTTACAACTAAAGGATCGATTTTGCAAGCAACACGCGTACTTTCGCTTCCTACATAACGCAAAAGTTAATCAAGATTATAAGAAAACGGGAGAATTCATCAATACCGCATGAGAAATTTTAACAGCTTCACTTCGTGCCCGATTTTACGAATCAAGACCAAAGAGCTTTAACGTTTCTTTGCAGGAGGCGTCATTGAATAAGATATTATGGCACTCTAATAGACTCAACACGTCTTAATGAACGGAGAAAAAACGGATTTTGTCGATGTGGTATCTTAAAAATTTATAGCAAACTCTGACATTGTTATCACTCACAAAGGACAGTGTTATCACTCTGAGAACTTTGAAATTAATTAACATGTCTTCAACATTCTGAAAGCAAATGTATTTATTGACTTAAACGTCATCAACAATTTTGATGAGAATTGTTTCAACACGCTATCTGGTCGTCAACTGACTAATCCAGAAGAGCTGCTCTCGACATTGCAGCGTTGAGAACGTCTTTTGAACAATTTGACTAAGCTGATCACACGCTAAGAACTGTTAAAGTTTTTTGTTTCTATGCTGTTCGTACAGAACAAACCGCAACATTTTTTGAGCCGGAAAACGCTGAAGCAAAACGCCATTTGCATGCAAAAGAAGAAACCACTGGAGGCTGGAATGCAAATCTTTGGAGCCGGTAATTATGGGTTCAGAGGTACTGTTTTTGACCTTTTACAAACGTAAAGATGGCTTACAGAGCTCAGTTCTTTTTGCAAGGTAGGTGGCGATGAGAAGCCTCTTGAGAATTGGTGGCCTCGGTGTTCTGAGAGAAGTAGTTTCTACAACGTATGCATGCCAAGCATTTCACTAAGGTTGCTCCAAATGTACATCCCAAAATTGAATTCATCCATGCTTTGCATTTTTCAAGTATGACAGCAGAAGCGGCTCGTGGAAGAATGTCGGAGAGAAGTTCAAGGTATTTAATTAATTAAACTCAACAGAAAAGTCCGTGCAATAATTGTAAACGTCGATTACGTTTTAGATATGTAGAGATCTGCCTGCTTGCTTTAGCAAATTTCGTATGATGCCCTATAGTAGATACTACTTGAAGAATTAAATTTGATGCTGTTCTTCTCACGGGGATACAACTATTGTTTCTTAGGGAATTAAGGCTCCAAGGAGGAAAGGTGTGATCCCTAGCAGAGGGCTAAGCGGGCCTTTTTTTAACTCAACTAGAATATGTTTTTTGCTTCGGTAAGGACCAATTTTTTTTCAGTTCACTGCTTCTGGTTTTTAGCACCTGTTAATTTCTTCGTCAAATTTTTTCTTATTTCATAGCCTTCCTGTTCATTTTCCTGCTTCTATGCGTAAGGGATCTTATGTGGGAACACACCTTGTGCATAGATTCCGCAGTTTCCTAACCCCATGCTGAATGGTGTTTTCTTCCTTTCTCGCTTTGAACATCTTTTATGTTGTTAGGGAGACTGACACTAACTTATAATCTAATCTAACCTGATGCAACTTAGCCAGAGCCATGTCACAAGTAAAAATGTGAAGAAAATCATGTTAAAAACGACTGAGAAAAACGACTAGATACGAATCAAACTCCTTACGAACTATTGCGTAGACTAGATAGAATGAGCTACTCTTGCTTGTGTTTTGTGAATTCTACTTATACGTTTATATATTTATTAATAGGCTTATCTCCATTGATACACGCGTACTTGAGTTAGTTTTCTCCTTTTTATCTTTGAGGAGATGTACAATCTGCCTGTTCACGAACGACACGGTGACACAGGTTTTTCTTTTCTCACCTTCATTTGAAATTTCTTTTTTCTTGCTGCATAACCGTCCACTAACATAAATGAATTTTAATAGCTCTTCCATTAAAATATATTTGGAAGAACTGTTTCAGCTTTGGAGAATTGTGAGGAATACTATTAACATGCTCAGACAGTAGAGAGCGCGGAAGTTTTTGAAATGGAAAATTTCAAATGAAGACATGACATCACACTCATTGTGTGCGAGAAGTGTCCAAAAGTACCATAATTTCTTCGTTGTATTCTTGCCAGCACCGGTTCCTTGCGCCAGCAGATAAGGCCTTCGCATCATAAGCAGCTGCGGTCGGTTTTCTTCCACCATCATCGGGCATCGAGGCGCTAGTCATTTTTCATTTTCGAACACCTGTAAAGCGAAGAGAAGTGTACTAATGACGGGTATTGTAATTGCCAAGCGTGCGATACAGCGATCCAGCCTTGTGGGATGACCGAAAAATTACATAGGGCTTTGACCGTCACGAATATTCAATAGTTCTTGGCCTTACCTAATGATGGTCGTCTGTGAAACATCCCCTTATAAAGTTCACTTTAATATTCAAAGGCATCTGTGATGCGGGCAATGATCTACGGTGCTACATGAGAGTTTATTAAGCCACTAGAAACTTGAAAGGACAATAATGAGGTGAACACTTCACTTAATTAAATAGTGTGAAAGTTTTGCTACGACGAAAGCTTGAAAATTTCCACGATCAAAAATCATTTTCCGAATACTTTAACCTCAACAGTTTTCGATGTGTCTGTGAATCGTCATAAGTTCCCTTTGGTACGCTAAAAATTTTAAAATGATGACGCACATCTGTCACACATTGGAGTTAACTTCACTAGAAAATGAAGATTTTCTGCTTTTCAATGTTACAACCTTGATAATTCACCTGGTACGCATATTACGATCTCATACCAAGGGAGAGTTATATTGTTACTTCTAGTTTTTATTTTGATTGCACATAAATTTAATGAAATAATTTCCTAGTGAAACTATTTGCTCCAAAAGATCTTTGTCAGATCTCAATTTCTACATGATTTAGAACTGTGCTCAACTGTGTCGTTTGACAAATAATAATGAACCACATGAAAAGCGAGTCAATAAAACAAATTCAAACAAATAAGTTAAAACAAATAAATGGCAATGTATCAGTCAAGTGTATTCTGCGTATAATACGTTACATAATTCAACAGAATAGAAAGCTGAAACCAAATTGTTTTTTTATATGTTTCAATCTACGCATTCTACCTCAAGCTTTCATTACGATCGACATATTTATCTAGAAATTATATTTATTGTCATTTTCTGTAGTCTTGTTTCTGTTCCTTTCCAAGCATGAAGAAAAAAGCCTATGATCGAAACAGCATGTAAAGAGGATTTCCTTATCAAGAAAGTTCACGAACGCAAAGTTTCTTACTAACCATTCTCATCACGTACGCAGTCACAAGTACGAGGCATGATCTTCATACCAATTGCTATGCCCAGATTCATTTGAAGAAGACAGCTTTATGCTCTGGCAGGTATCAATAAGACCAAAAATAAAAAACACCCTATTTTTAGGTCGGTGGGATTTGGTCTGTAATTGCAATTTCAGAGGCACATACTCAGCGCGCATTTCACTAGGACTAGAAATAAAAATATACCCTATGTTTAGGGCGGTGAGATTTTGTGTGTGATGGCAGCTTCAGAGGAGTGTCTAGTAATTGCGCTCTCCTCTTGCCGTATCGTCCATATGGTTCCCGCAAATCATTTCTCAGAGTCCTAGTAATGACTTCTTCCATTAACGATGCCCAGGCTTGTTATGGTGGAAGATGTAATTATTTTTTAATGATCTTTTGTCTCTTGCGCCACCAGAATGGCTTACCTGGTTTGACTGGAATAAGTAGGACCCAGAATCCAATGTTGAAAAATCCGATTTTGCATCGCTCAAAAAATTATGAATAATTTGGAATTTACGCAGGTACATTTTTCTTTGAAGTCTCGGATTACATTTTCACTGATTAAAATTTTAACACTTCTGTGTTGTAACTCGAACAAAGAAATCGAATATCAATGAGGGTAACAACAAAATAAAATGCAAATTCTATTCCTATATATAGCTGCTCCCACAGCCAAACCTTCGTAACGAGAGAAGCGCCAACGATATCTACACAAGATGGCCGGAAGCACGCTCTTGCGGAAACTATCATCTATTCCTTGCAGATGAATCTAGCCATTTCCGTGCGAGAGCAGATCACAGGAAGACTTTTCATTCATAAGGTAATTTTAAACATAACTGAGAGAATGAAGAAAATCGAACGACACATTTATTTATGGAAAGGACGTTTCGGGCGTTCTCTCATATTCAGCTAGGGAAGTATAGTAAATAATTATCTGTAAAACTATGGAATAAACTAAAATATGAATCTCGAACACACAATAATGTATGAATAATTTTAAAAACACCGTAAACTATATGTCTTGGCTATCGACACCTCAAAAGTACATACTAAGATGGCAATTCACAACTGGTTTTGTCTTTAAAATGAAAAGAAATTCCTAAATCCTCAAATCGTCGGGAAAGCTTACACTACCCAAGACCTTAAAATCACTGGTGATAATTCGGGTATTACACAAATCTACATGATCCAGGAGAGCTGAATGTGAAAGAGTCGTTAAAATATTCCCAGCTTCATAACTTCTCCCTCCATGCTCTGCGATCTTACCTACAACCTAGAGTACGGGAAGTCATGCTCACACACTCAGATGTGCATAGTGCATAACTGTATTTGTATATCAAAGATGCCGGCACCATAGTCGGAAGATTATTTTTGAAACGAAAGAAATCAATTTTAAACCGACGGACCAGTATGACCGTAATTTTGCGTTCGCTGAAATATTTTCCAAGCAAAGCCAAAATCTCTTTTTTCATTTCTTTCAACTGAGAACCAAAATACGGAAACGAGATGGTGTGAGCGGTGGTAACCGTTTGGTGCTAAGGTACTGGACTGTTCTAAAATACGCTGAAGACAATTTGCTTCATAGATTTGTACATGATAGTCGTTTTCCGTAGATAGATGCATGCAGAAATTGACTTCAACACCTAGCTTGGCTTCAAACGAATGAACTACACATTTCCAACTATACATTTAAACTGTACTTCAATTTTTATTTAAACCTTAGTTAACGAAACCTCAATATAAAATGATAGCTAAGCATAAATATTTACTGTGCGTCTATCAGACCAAATGAAAGCAGCAAACTCGAATTATTTGTAAAATAAGTGAACTTTTACAACCTGCAAATTAATGTAATTTAATTTATTGGCGCTTTGTTAGTTGAACAATCAAACAAAATCGTGTATAGACCACATTTACCGTATTACATAGCTTCTCTGAAGATCAGCTTCAGTAGCAGAGATATATTGTTGTGTAGTAAAACTGATAATGATTGGAATCCGCAGAGCTTAATCGATAGAGCGTTGTAAATACTTCCGTGGGAGTAATTAAATAGTTAAGATCAATGCAGCGTACGTAATGTAATGTTAACCTTATACTAACTTCCTCTGAAAATTGTTAGTAATTAGCAAGACTGCAGCTAAAAAATTATTCTCTCAGTGTAAACAATTCACGGTATCTAACCTCCTAAGTTAACTTCAGCCCTTGATATATTTTAACAGAATATTTTCTTTCAAATTCATGCAAGCCTGTTTTTTGACGGAAATTCCCGTTGATCCGAATATAATATTCCACTGGTGTCGAACATGTTTTTAATACATGTCGAAACACTTATGCAAAAATTATTCATGTAACCACTTTTCAGCAATTTTCTTTCATTTTTCATTCCGAGCAGGAATAAAAAGCCTATCGTCCAAATGTACCCTCTGTAGCTTCTCTTTAGCACAATGATCCTGAGAAGACCACCCTCTTCAGGGCTTGCTGTGAGACCAAATAGATGCACCAGCGAGTTGTCGTCAACAAGATCATCAATAAGAGAACACGAGGTTCACGCTAGCATGTTCCGCCGCATAAATCATGCACGGCACCAAGCCGAGTAAGAGGGAGTCAGTGTTGGGTTACGCGTTTGAGGCGTCTCGAACACAAGGTTCCTTTCTGTTCTCTGAATTATCATCTTTCAATTCTGTTAATTATCATTGCTCCTCTCAGTGGATTACTATGAGCGAGCAGAGCTGCTGTATTGCCACTCACGCTTGCAATCCATCCATCAAATGGGCTCTGTTAAAGATAGCTAACAAAATGACATGGCAGAGCGATTTAGTGGAGTTAATGTGATTATTTACTGATGCTAGAGTTAATTAGTGTGCACTCCCTTCTCATTGATGTCGAGATGATTGTGGTGAGTATGTGATTCATAAGGATTTCAAATTTTTCATCATCAGTTTTTCGCAATGACAGTTGAGTAAAATTGATTTTACCAAATTCTTCAAAGGGTTTATGTGGTTTAGCTAAGCAAATGTATTTTGAGTGTTCACGTCATTTAATTAACCAGAAAATATTAACCCGTGTTACATTTCTACGGACAACCAAAAGGATAAAAACAGTTGGATTTGCACGTAGACAAATACGAACTGCGAAATATTTTTTCAGCATAAAAAAGTCTCCCGATTCAACTCAAGAAAGAAAGAGTAAAATAAAATGGTTTCCGAGGAAACCCTGACTCCGATAAACTAAGCCCCGAGTGAAGGGTAGCTCCTTTATCTTGCTTCATTCTAAGGCTCTTAGCTTCGGCAGGAGCCATTATGAAGACTTAGTTGAGCAACGGGGCGCCTGCGCAGGCGATTAAGACTTCTGAAGAAGCTCCAAAATCGTGACTTTGGCTTAGAGAAGAAAAATAGGCCTCAATTTGACGGCTTTTACTGATCTAGAAGGTCACGATAGCGCCGACTTATGGACGTGGCAACCCTGATTCGACCGTCTGATCATCGCCGATATCCCTCTTCGTCTCCGCGCTGAGCCCAGCATTGACGCGTTCAGGTGAATAATGGCATGCTCACAATCCAGGATACTTCTTACCTCAATGATTAATTTCACTGCACTTATATACCTTGAGTGTTTACAGTGCAATTTCTTCAACCAAAATAAGAATCTTAGTATTAATTAGTGAATATTTTAAATCTTTAGGAGAATTTGACTAATTTTTTCAGTAGTGGGTTGTTCCTGACTCAATGTTTCATTTCATAGCAATTTTAGATCTTGAGAATTTATTATGTAATTTCTCATAGCGCAATTATAATCCTAATTTGGATTACCCAATAATTCGTATTGTAATGAAAAAAGTAATTCTCTACATGAATTACTTTTTAGTATTCTAAAACTTGTCAAAGCTGCCACGCTTTGAATTAGAGATTAGGGCGTGGAAAAACATAGACAATTGGTTCTAGAAGCTGATTTAACATTAATCAACGTATATTTTTGCTTGATGATATTATTCTATTGTTCAAGTTTCAATACACACTGTTCGACTAACAATACTTTTTTACAAGTTTCAGGAAAAAATTAGAATATTTTCTCTATTCACTAACAGAGACCCGACTTCTTTGGAAGATTTTGACTGATAAAAATTTAAATGTAATCTCATCTACCAACAGATTTTATACTGAAACTTTCAATCATGAGAAATCTACTTACGAGTGAGAAACATTTCACTAAGACTCAGAATACATGGAAATGTGAACAGTGGTCGCCATCTGATGAAAGATGTAGCTTGAAAAAATAACATTGTAAATACCCTGACTGTAGAAATACGTGATACTATAATTCACTAACTTTACTTGAGTTGAGGAAAGGACATGACATCATTCGTAAGCATATACTCATGTAGAAATTAAACCCATTTGAACTTTAAAAGTGTTCCATTGTGTTACACTATTATCAAATTTTAAAAAGAGAAGAAAAATTAAAGAATCTAAGCCGTAAAATTCTTCAACAACTGTGTCTAAAATACTTGAAAGCATATACATCACAAATCTGGAAATTCCAACATCAAAGTTCGTGAAATCGAAGAAAAAATATCGTCATTTTCAAGCTCTCATTGTTAATTACGTGAACCATTCCAACTAACGAGCAAAGTCCTTGCAACACGGAACCTATCGTAAGGCCTCACCGCAGCCTCACGCAGATAAGAAAAGAGTGAGATACGGAACTGCGAGAGCGTAAAGCGTGTACGCGGCAGTCCTCGAGCTGGGGAGAGCGAGGCGACTGGTGTAAACGAGGGCTGCGTGATGGCAGTTCATCACGCAGGCGCTCTTTTAATTGGACAATACCAGCCTCGTATGTAGGATACTGCGCTGAGAGGCGTGGTGAGGTAAATAGGCCACGGGCTCGAACTGGGATCTGAGCATTTGAACTTCTGAGCGGTTTAATTTTTTTCTCTGTTGCAACTACATTTAATTTTGGTCGCCCTATGGAGGAGCAATACAGTACTTGGACGTCAAAAATCATAGATGACCAGGCAAAAAAGGTAGACTTGGAGTGTCGGAATTGTAATTAGTACATTTATTCCTGTGTTCTGATTAATTTTTGTGTAAAAATACACGAGTAGTGTTTCAAATGGTTTGGAAATTAACCGAAGCGATCGAAAAGCCTTCCTATTTGATAATTGAGATAGCATGAGATATTATGAGCATTCTTTATTTAAGTGCATCCTTCCCATTTAGAGGAAAATTCAATGCAATGTGGAAATGTTTGTAAGTAGAAGGTGTTAAGGTTACCCTTGATAGCGGTTCACAATGGGACACAGTAAAACAGCAAAAAACCACACACGTTGAGATCACCTACTTCATTTTCTAGAAAAGAAAGAAAGAGTAGTAAGAAAATCTTTTCAACGAAATCTTTTCATACTGAAGAAACGTGACACGGCAATTTTTTATATTACTTTTAAGAAAATAGTTTCAATAGTCATCCGAAGAATAAAAAAAGTCAAAGCATTCATTATAACTATGAAAATGACAACCATGAATCAATGATTTTTTTTAGTTCTATGTTAAAAGGAGTAACCTTTCAAATAATATGGATAATTCATCGCTCACCTAAGAAAACTAAAAAATAACTTAGTTATGAAAAGTAATGAAAGCAATCAAAGAATCAATTCCCATCTGTGCGACGCGTATCCATTCGTTAAATTTGCAAAATCCTGCTTTTATTTTTTTAATAGTTTTAGGCTAAAATCTACGCAAGCTACGCTCAAGATGACCTGGCTCGGGACCATTCGAATCGTTATTATTAAACATATACATGAAATAAGTAACAAATCGAAGCCATGCATAAATTAAGAATCCCACCGATATTCAAAGCGGCGTCCTCCTTTGCTCAGGCAGGTTGCGCATCGTAGCAAGACATGCTTTCATTATATTTTCAGTGCTTTTTTTAGCGCTGACTTAATAAAGAGGTAGTTACGATTCAGAATTTAACTCATGAATAGTCATTAATTCAGTGACCCTTTGTATATAGGTCCACATAAATTCGTCGTTCGGTTCTTGTGTGTAGAGAATAAACAACAGCTCATCAGGTAGCTGTGTTCCCATTACCGGTCGAAGAAAACAATCGTCCTCATTTACATTCTAAGTAGAGAGAAAGAGTGCATGCTCACCAAGGTGCGGTTGCCTTCGATTGATCTGCGCTTCGGCTTTGCAAGAAATGATTTCGAAAGAAGAAATGGCGTTTATTTTGAGCGGAAATAAGATGTCTCGCTTAACAACTCGCGTATACAATGCTGATTATTATGAGTATCATCCTGTGAACAATTCTAAAACTTCCCACCACAGGTTTTAATGAGTATTAAATCTATTGAAGAAATACATTCCCAGTTTTTGAAGTCTTGAGGAAAAGTAAATGCAAGCCATTTTTTAAATAACTTTGTTAACCTTCAAAAATATATTGTAGTTTCATAGCACGCACTTGATTTGACTCTTAGGACATTAATGCGATCGGATTTGTTGGGATCAAAACAAAATACGATTGAGGCAAATGTCCCTTGAAAAATATCTGCAGAAACGCACGCTAGCAGTAAAATCAAAACGGCTTTGTGTATTTAAGCGAATTTCGTAATCAGAACATCTTTTTCAACCAAACTTTTGTACCAGATTTCAGACCATTTATGTTACACTAAATTATTGCAAGTAATCATAGGACAAATCCAAAATTATTTCATGTACCAACATATAATAACAGCATTTCAAATGTTTATACAGCATCGAAAGATTCCAAATATTTCCACAGACAGTCGAACAGCAAATATTTGTTTCATTTTCTCAGTCGAGTTGCATCTTTTTCATAACAACCGAGTTTTCTAGTTTCCCTAAAGAACAGTCTGTTCGACGGTCATTTCCCTGCACATAGGCAATTCTAATCCAGCAACTCGCGGTTACCTTCATTATCAAGATCTGTGAGATGCGATCTCCCAGCTCAACCTGGACACCACAGTAATATTACAGCATCAAGGTTAATTGCCGGGCCCAGACTGACCTGCTTCTCGTTCCAGCCCAGACAACGCTCGTCTCTGTGCCGTAGCGTGACTACGAGCACCAGACAACGCTCGTCTCCGTGTGTAGCGTGACTACGCGCACCAGACAACGCTCGTCTCTGTGTGTAGCGTGACTACGCGCACCAGACAACGCTCGTCTCCGTGTGTAGCGTGACTTCGCGCACCAGACAACGCTCGACTCTGTGTGTAGCGTGACTACGCGCACCAGACAACGCTCGTCTCTGTGCTGTAGCGTGACTACGCAGCAGATAACGCTCGTCTCTGTGCTGTAGCGTGACTACGCGCACCAGACAACGCTCGTCTCTGTGTTGTAGCGTGACTACGCGCGCCAGACAACGCTCGTCTCTGTGCTGTAGCGTGACTACGCGCACCAGACAACGCTCGTCTCTGTGTTGTAGCGTGACTACGCGCATCAGACAACGCTCGTCTCTGTGCTGTTGCGTGATTACGCGCACCAGACAAAGCTCGTCTCTGAGCTGTTGCGTAAGGGAACCAATAAACAAAGCATGTGGAATTAATAGGCACACTATAGTGAATTCCATACTATATGTTGTGGATGCAATGTAGATTGGTATGAGATATAATAATGATATTACATCCTATTGGGGCTGAAATGTAACTACGCATTGAAGCGCACATAACGGTACAGTTATTTAAAAGTTATACTTAATGATACATTTTTGATTCATCTTTGGGGATGCCTCGTTCATTAGTGTAATTCACATTTTTAAATCTGTGCTTATTTCTTCCCTATTTTTTAACCCATTGTTTATTTTCTACGATATATTTTGATTTCGATTAATATTTCTCTCATTTCATTACATTAATTTCTTTCGTGAGTTTAAAAATACTAAACTTAACCTATCCAAATAATTTTGCGTGAAATTTTAGATTATTTCGTACATAAAGAGCGAACTCAATATTATATAGAACGTATGCTAATGAAATGCTGTGCAAAAATAATATCATAAAATGTATGATACTGACATATTACGATCAAGAAGAAATCTTACTGTTTAATCATTGAAATGTATTTTCATCGTTCATAGTTCTGTGGTCAAAATCCATTTCGCTCAAATTTCCTAAGCTTAGCAGCGTATTTTTTCCAATTTATTTAGTTTAAAAGGTCAATAAATCTCTGCCGCTTCAATTTTTGATTTAATTCAGTTTAAAATATGATGAAGTTTTGTTGAAAGTTTTGTTACCGATTTAAAATTTAAACATTTTTACCAATGAATTAGCACTACTGAACCAAATAACGCTTCAACTAATGTTTTTAATATGTTTTCAAGTTAAAAAATCATGGATGGAGGCCACTGATCATTATTTCCCAGTCAAATTCACGTACCAATGTAACATTGACATGAATTTGTTGCTTCTGGAATGCGCCAGTCGTTTTCTAAGCAACTAAATTCAGTTCTCGGTGGTACGGCGATTGATGCGTCGTATTTCTGATGCGCTGCAAGAGGTGCTTTAACTCACCTACGGTACTACGACTGCTCAACTTCTCTGCTGCATTGTGATCGCTATTTTCTGCTCTATTTTACAGTTATACTCTTAAGCGCCAACTTGACTGCTTAGCTTATCATCTACTCTATGGCCATTTAACTTTTCTACTCCAATATGATTACTTCATCGTTTATAACATGACCAATTTGACCCTTTAACTTTATACTCCAATATGACCACTTGAATTTATGCTCCAATATGAACCCTTGACTTTATGCTCCATTACGACCACTTAGCTCTGCTTCTGCGCCATGATCACCTGATTTTATGCTCCAATATGACCATGTGACTTTCCTACTTCAAAGTGACCGTTCAGCTTCTCCTCTGTATTATGACCCATTGACTTTTCAGCTCCAATATAACCACGATTAGCTCGTTTTCTGCAATATGACCAATTGACTTCTCAGCTCTAATATGACTTCGCTCGTTTGCTGTACCATGACCACTCGACGTTTCTTCTCACGCACCACAGGCAGGCACCAAACCACCCCAGCCTCCTAACGACCACGGTACCTCGCCCAAGGCAGCGCTAGGTCGGAGCCCGTCTTCGTCTGTAATTTACGAAGATAATTCCAGTCCGGTATGAGAAATCGCGGTTAGTTTTTGCCCTGTGTTTAGGTAATTTTAAAATTAATGATTCTTTGAAGTTTTCAAGCTCCTCAGAGCTAGTCGAATAAACAACAGTTCGAAAAAGAACTAAAGGCTGTTTTTGGTCTGCTGAAAAGTTCTATTCAGTAGATATTTTCCTGATTGAAGCAGCTTTCGTCTGAGCATAGATCACCATACAGATCGGTTTTATCTCGTTCAACTACTTGGAAGGAGGCATTCGCTACTATTCGTTCCAATTCGTATGGACTCGTAGTGTGCTGAAAATAGTATACACTCGTATTATACTAAATGCTAGGGTTTCTTATTAATTTTGAGAAAATAGTAATGGTTAAAGAAACTTTGCATTGGGATGCAACATTCCGTGTAATTTGAGTGAAAATGGATTGTCATTGAGACACACTGATATTTAATTTAAACATGGACTTTGTAGTTTGTACGGTCAGTTGGCTTCTATTGTGTTAGTTACACACCGATGTTTAATTAAAAATTTGGACTTTGAACGGTCAATTGGCTTCCGTTAAAATTGAAATTTGAATCATCATTTTAATGATTGCTTAAGTTAACAAATATTACGGGACCAGTTCTGAGAGTGCTTTAATTAAAATGATAACCAAATTTAACACAGAGGACAGGAGTGTGAGCAATTTTCTCACTTCGGAGGCAAATGCTCGCATTCTACATCAGCGATCTTTTTCTGAGCTCGATTGACAATGGCGTCATGAGTACTAAATGATCTGAGTGGGCGTGAAGAAACTTTGTATTTAACCTTAAAATAAAAAGTAAAGATTCAGTGGCCCATCGTACTCTTGGTGCTAAGATCAGAATTGCAGGCGTAAGAAAAATGGTGACCTCTCTGAAATTTACGACGGAATTTCCTGAAATGCCACTCCTAAATTTGTTTGCTGAGGCTGTGCCAACAAAAGTAGAGACCGTACCCAGAAACAAAATTACCAAAAAACAGTAAGTGCGGCTGTCATCAGCGCCAAAAAGCCAGAAATGGCTTCTCCACAGGTCGCAGAATCCCAAAAGGAAGTCCCTATCTTCCCCTGAAAACTCAGATCCTTGTGCGATAATGTCTCCAAAATCCACATGAGCAGGACACCTTCGAGACACTAATCGAGCAAATGACGGTCATTGGCGTTTTGAAGTGCAGCCGCGCCGTGGTGTACCGGAGCATAATTACCTGGACTCCGGTCCGGCCAGACCTGCTCTGTGTCTGGACCTCCGCACTCGCAAGCTGTCTTCCAATGTCCGTAAATCAAGCGGGAGAGTCAAACGAATAAGATATTTGCGTCATGACTTGATGATGATGTTCTACACGAAAAAAATGTCCTGCTTGCTTAGTGATAACACTTCTAGAAAGTTCCCCAACATAAGCTGTCTCCCATTGTCCGTAAATCAAGTACCCACGCGAGAAAGCCGTACGAATAAGGTTTTTGCGCCTGATGACTTCATGATGATATTTTACTCTAAAAAAAGTGTCCTGCGCACTTTGTGATAACATTTCTAGTAAGTTCACCACCCAAAGCTGTCTCCCATTGTCGATAAATAAAGCATTCATGCCGGAGAGTCGAATGGATAAGACTGAAAAAAGTACCGTGGCTGCTTGTTAATAACGCTTCACGTAAGTTTGTCGTGAATTCTATGGGGTGTGAAATAAAAAATGAGAAATGTACGATAGCTCTTGCTGCCCAAAATATCCCCGTACACTTGCTGTGCCTTGTCTCCTTGTGTAAAATAGAGCTGATAGTTGCTGCATAGTGCGGAATATTCAATGTTTGTTGAAAAATAGATTCACACTTATTACTTTAACGATACATTTTATAAAGAAGACGATGAATTTCTTTATACTCTTTCTGTTTTATGGTTAACCAAAACTCAGTCAGAAATTTCACATTTATTTGAACACATCTACACTGTTTCACTATAGTTTCAAGTTCCACTCAAATCGCTATGCCGCATGTTTAGATTGAGAGCCATATCTGAAGATTCCTCGACATCAGCGCAGTAAAACACAGAAAGCCTTAAAACACACTGGAGGTAATACTGAACATAAAATACTTGTTTATGGAACTGCGGGATGAGCTTTAAGCAAACAGCTCGGTTGCCCGGACTGAGCGGGAGAGGAAGAGGCACGCGGTTGTATTCTTTCAGAGGTGCGGGACTCAAGGGCTGCAGAGAGCCAAAATATTGACTAAGTCAACACTAAAGCTTCTCAAGGCAAGTGCCCAGGTGCCGAGAAGTGTTATTAGTACCCAGCAAGCCGTTTTCCTCCCTTCTTATCTCAGACCGACTCGACAATGGGCGCACTAGAGACTTGTGTTGGCACAGTTGTTGGCAAAACTCGAAACCAAATTTCTTTCTAAAACCAATTTAAGATGAAGCTAGCTTCTATTTAAGGGTGCTTTTTCACATTAGCATCGTTTCTAGGGTACTTATTACTTAAATATTAGATGCATGGCATGGTTGTGCATTTAGAATTCACCGATGAAAAACAAGTGATCGCTTGTTGTTTAATTTTTGCACAGTAAAACACAATAAATCTTTTTACTTAAGGGTTAGTAGGTTTAGTCAGTACCCACACAAATTATAGCGGCTGTAAATTAACACGATTATATAACAGACCTACTTTATATTTCAACTGTGAAATTTGTTATTTCCAATTTTTAGCCAATTAGAAGTGAACCAATTAATGATGAGGCACTCTGAGCATCACACTGAGCATGGCATCTTCAGGGATCTCAAGCCTTTGCGCTCTTAGGTACGTATGAGCCATCAAAATATGCTTCTCCTTTTAACAACACTGATCAAGGTTATTTAGAATGTTACTGCAATTAAACAGTCAATATAAGGACACAAGTCCTTCATTTCAACAATTAAAAATATTGCTATTTACTGCTGGCAAAATTATACCACGAATCCGAGATTTCTCTATCAGCTAATCTTGGGATTGTCTCCTTTGTCAAAAAAGTTGGAGCTTTCGACCTTTCACTTCATTTGGCTGGTGAAGGAAAATAATTACTCAGCAATCACATCGCTGTTGGTGCATGCTAGTCAAGAAATGCGGTATATTTTAATGCATTGATAAAAATTGCGGGAGAAACACTATGATAATGAACTTGCTTGAGCCAATCCCTACATAATTGCACTGCAGAAATGTAATTTGCATGATTCCTGGCCGCACTTTTACCACACTTTCTAGAGTTAGCTATGCCTATTGAAAGCTTTGCCAGAAAATAAAGTCAGCCTAAATTGCAGAGTCCAACGCAATTCGTTAGAAGCCTCTGCATTTCTGCCTATCTGATGGCTCTTAAGTGTTTCTCAACACCTTAACCATGCCACCTCCGTTGATTTGGTGCTGATAATACCAAGGAAGCATTTTTATCATCAGAATCCGCTGAAAAATTGTGTCTGTCTGCAGGGTTCTATCTGCTGCCGAGCGATTCACTCTCAAATCAGATGTTGCTTAGGCAAGTGAAAAAATTTCAAGGATGAGAAAATTATTGCTCCGCAGTTTCGTAAAGGTCTGAACGTGTTGCTCACATTCTCTTTAGCGGTTGGAAATGCTGTCCAATCTGCAAAAAAACTTTCCCTATGGCTTTTACGGAAGGTATCGTAAAATGATAAAAATAATTTTTCCCATCATCATTTCATTCTTTGGTAACTTATTTGTTTGCATTTAATGCTTCGTTTGTGAACACACTACGAGTATTATATAACAGACTCCATTAATTGGGATCGTAATTTAAGTCGTTGCACTCAACGTCAGACGAAAACCACCTCTCTGCGTTTTTATCTAGCAGAATACGAAAATTTTACTGAAATCTTATGCTAGTTTTGAAAGCAAGGAATCAAAATTATTTTTAACACATCATTGATAATACCCACTTGGAAATCTGATTGACTTGTCGCTATATTTCATAAGAGTTTAAAGCATGTATGGAAAGCTTGCTGCACCCACCTCTAAATCAGAACCTCCTTACGCAGGTCTATACTGAGCACACTAAATCACTGAGATAAGCTGTATCGGTCGATCACGGGTGAAGCATGGAAAAACACCCTATAAATTACACGTAATTAGATAAGAGAGTACAGAAGAGATGCGCTTCCAAACACCTCAAATGACCGGGTCGCCAACAAGATACGTCACCACGCCGCAGTTTACGAGACGCTAAGGTAGGCAGAACTGCAGGCATGGCCAAGAGTGTCAGATTAGCCCTTTTTCTGACCTAAACTGGGACTTTTATGGCCCAATTTTACTCAAAAAATAAAATTTCTGAATTTTCAAAAGGAAAAAATAAATCAGGAATGCAATACGAAAATATTAATCTTACTAGGAGAATTTAAAACAAATCAACGTGAGTTGCATTGTGAACGAATGTTATAACCCTTTATGGCATAAACTCTTTTTGATGGAAGTATTGACTTTTGATTCCGCGCAGAAAAATAGCCTCATTGGATTATTTACAAACAGAAAGCTAAGTATGTCCTGAATTTTACACTTCTTACTGTAACTCATCAATCGTTGACGTTTTCCTCATGGTGAGAAGGAATACAACCAACCGTACTAACTATTCCTCTCAAAATTTAATTGTAAAGGAACAGAATCTTATTATGTTAATAATTGTGTTGTTAGAAACGCAATGTTATTAGTTGGGAAGAACACAAACTTTTTTCTCGATTAATGAATCGAGGACTTCAGAAAACGAGTGAACGAACGAAATGTTCGGACGGGGTCAAATTTGTTTTGGTTTTCCAAAGTTTTCCTCAAAAGCATTTTAAAGCACAAAATTATGAGAATATTTTGGAATCGAGTTCTTGTTGAAAAACATTTTTACGTATTAAAAAGCGAACAAACGTAATCACATGGAATACATTAAATTCAGCTAATGGTGAATTGAAGAACAAAGTCCTCGAGTGATCTAGGATACACATTTTTTTTCGTAAAGTTGGTCTTCTTGGATCTAATCAAAACCCAAAAGAATTGAGATGTATTTAATTTGTTTCAGAAAGGGGCCTCTGCATAGATTGTAGAGATTTTGTTTATTCCCAGACCAAGACTGTCCACCACATGAATGCGAAGGTACAAATAAGCTCACAGTGTATGGAACTTATATAATACCAATCTTGAGACGATAAGGAAGGAAGCACCATTAAAAAGCTTTCAGAAAGTTACTTGGACGTACGCCCAGCCTTTTAATGCGCCCGTATACTGAGGAAGTAAACAGGCTTTGCGAGACTCCTGGACACGATGCGAATAGAAGCCAGGCAGATGGAAGCTAGATAGCCCTCTCAAAGAAGATAAATACGATGTTGGCTGCTCGCGAATGTACAGCACTGAGATTTATACGGTGCCACTCTTTGCTGTAAATGCTTGCAATGAGTACCTGACTTGCAAGTACGATTCGTAGGTATTTTTAATCCTTAGTTAATTTCCGCCGCACAAAATCTAGGGAATAAGGTAACCTCAGTGAATGTATTGATTTGGTGTGAATTATATAAAGTTTTCTCCAGTCAATTTTTAGAAGTCTTGATTACTTGATAAACCTTCGATAATATTGTAGGAAGCATGTCAGGCTGGACTTTTGTGAGTTTTGAAAAAAACGTATAAATATGATGAATATTTTTTGAGTAAACAAATATTATTTTCATATATTTTTGAGTAAACAAATATTGTTTTAGACAAAAAATTCAAGGAAAAAGTAACTCCCAAATTTTAAATTTGAAGTTATTTGTTATACCCTAGTAATGCCTAGGCAACATTTAACCAGGCTGGCCGATAATTTTTTTTGTTTGCTTTTATTTCATGTTTTAATGATCAGAAGTTCGTTGGTAAGGATAAAAATTGTGTTATATACAAATGACGGTATAGTGATGGATAAAAATGAGCGGTACAAAGATAAAGCAACTTGAGTTTTAAAGAAGTAACCAGCTAAGGACCATTATACTCTACCTTGACTTCACTCAACTTCGGTCAGATATTGAGTGAAAGTATTAAAAAATTAAAAACATCCAAATATCTCTTCTTCAACCATGAAGAGAATGCTGACAATTTCCATAAAGTGAAGAAATGTTTTTTCTACCACTGGAAATAGAAAGCGACAAAAAAAAGCAAGCGACTGGAGCAACTAACAGTAGTTTTTCAAGATTGTTCAGTGCCCATTTCACCATTATAGCGACAAGGATGTCTGACGTGGAATCCAGTTTTATCTGTGAATTAGCAAACTCCAATTAACTGATGTCTCAGGCAACACAGGCCTATCAGCGAACTGATATGACAGGGATACTGTCATACAACAACGCAATGGCGTATCCACTCTACGACTCGTCGCCTTTAAACATTGCTTTTTAAGGATTTTGCTCGCCCAATTAGGGAGAAAAGTGGTTCTGTCATATCCTGAACTGGATGGAAACCTTTTTCTGACTGAGTTCTCGACTGTTATTTTCTCACTTTCTGGAATAAAAACATGAAGTATACTTTCTTTGGGACAATTTGTGAAACTTTTGCTTAATTTGTGTATTAACTTAACACCCATTTTCTGAGTAATCTTTTCCAGAGAAATAACTCGAAAATGCTTCACATGTCTTCAAAAACCACTGTACTGCACGCACTTTATAGCATTTAGCAACATTTTTAAATATTCACCTGCAATAATATTTATATTATATATAAACGAATACATATATAAATATATATATGCACGTCATCGAGACATCACCTGGCTGTTTTATACACTGGAATTTTTCCAACGCTTATAACTTTTTCCGTCGTGCGATTTTTTTTAAATTGTGATAGAATATTAAAAAAATTCTTCAAAAACTACACTGATCTAGAAAATTGAGACAAAATGGGGGAATTTTTTTCTTAAGCGAAATACCCAAAGATAATGAGGCCTAAAAAACCTCCCTCATTTTAAGCAGGTCCGAAATGGTACAATATACGTACCAAAAATCCCTTAAATGTTGATTTGCGGCAAATAAACTGAGATATATATATATACGAACGCAAATTGATTTTGTTTGTAATCATCGGCGCTTTTGAACTGGCAAACAGTGAAGTACTTGATGAGCGCATCTTTGGAACGGGTTTCACAAAGTATCGGGCATGGATATGAAATCTACATCACACCCAATATTCCGATGAATAAAAAGTCTTGAGTGCATGAGTGAAGGAATAATGCACAGAAATTCGAGGATTGAAGCCGGTGTCATAAGTACGCTCGTTGTACACTTTCCTTGCTTCAAGAAATCAGATAATGGTGTAGTTTCTTGTTCTTACTTATCCAATTAAATAATTCAAGAGCCGCATCGACCAGTTTCTAATCCCGTTCTTTTTTGACGGGGCATGTACACTTTCTCATTTATATATTTTTCCCACAGAGATCTCCTTTTTATTATTATTAGACTAGCAAGACCAGTGGAAATTCCACTGACAGTATCATCTGTAAGCTAGGTGAGCCCGTGAAAAAATTCGGTCAACATTACCTAAGAAATTCTAACACAACCCATGCTACATGTTCCATAACAACTAATAAGACCAAAATATCGAATCTACTCGTAGAAAAACAAGACAAAAAAGGACTGAAACAGCCACGTCTAAACATATCCGAAGACATTGTAGAATTCAGACGATCATATTACTAGTAAAAGCATAAGAGCTTTTCAAGAGATAGATCTGAGCAGATAAGACTACAAGCCAACGTATGACTTTCTTCATGGTTATTAAACAAAAATAATATGAGACCGACTCCACGTAAAATTGATGTGTTTTAAGTAAGAGTTGTCCGAAGAATGCAGAATGAAGCGCACGACCAGTCTGGTAGAGAGAGAGAGCAGACTTGTGTTCACGAAGGCAGCAACTGGCATGAAATGAAAGAAGGCCACGAGCGCTCTAAAATGCAACTCAGAAGGAGGAAATGCAGTGGGACCAAGTACAGTGGAACGAAAACACCATGTGATAGAATATGAAACCGAAAAAGAAGCTAATAAATTAGGTGGATCGAGAAAGGACGAAGAAATCATGTAGTTCAAAATGACCTGAAGAGAAAGGTGATTTGGGAACAGGGATGAGGGATACAAAGCAATAATGAAATATGCGAGACCAAAGGTGATTACCCCAAAATTCTGCCATTCTATTCGATGGTAACGTACGTGTACACTGGCTCATCGAATAATGAATGAGTATGAAGGATATTGCCAAAATACAGATAACAAGAAGAGGTTATTCGTGAATTATTGTTTTTCCAGAATGATTATGATTTTTTTTAGTACCAAAAGGCTTCAAAAATGTATAAAATCTTCGGGAATAGTGAAAGTTCATCATGAGCCTGTCAGGAATAGATTTTTTGTAGCCCATTTCAGTCATGAAATGATTCTCAATGATTTTGCTTTCCATTAGTTCAATGCTAATAATCATTCTAACAATCGTTCAGAAGCTTAAGTTCCATTCTGATGTTTTGAAATTCAACCTACTCAATTCTCTTATTCAATTTTATTGTGCAGCACCACAAGAAAATCCATTCACTGAGCAAGAATTCGCAAGAAGTTTGAATTTTTAGAACTCAGCTGCACCAAATTATGCACCAACCATTCTTAGCTGCTTTCAAACTAAGAATGTGTGAAAGATGAGTAATTGGATGTGTAAAAGCTGTGCAGCAGTTGGATAAGTAACAGATCAACCTTCACCCGGGAAACTAAATACAGCCCGTACTGCAATCAAAACAATCAGCATTCCTCTGCAGAAGAAGCGGAAAATTGTCAACAAGTGATGAATGAAATACCTTCAAACATATCTCCCTAATATATTATTCCCCACAAAACTTGCTTCAAAGTACTCAAGTTATTAGACTAGGCACACTTCATGAGCAAATGAAGAAGACCGTTTGTTTTCGAATCCCCCATTAGCTATCCCCTTAAGTGCAGCGCCTTTTCGTTATAAATAGGCGATACGGCTGCCTAGTTTTAAATCCTCTATCTCTTTTGGATGTCTGTGGGTAGCTTGGGACGATCGTTTATCCTTCGACGAATCAAAAAAGTCGCTCCGTCACAGTACCGGCAAGGCGAGGAGGTCTACAATTTGACGTAAGAGAATTCACTTATCCCGTGGCAGGTCTAATCATTTCTACTCGAATAAACCTTTCTCCTAGCTCTTATTTTTAATAATTTTAAGATTCGTAATTTTGTTCATTTAGTTTTTCAGTTAGGTTTTCCTACGAAATACTCCCGTGAGCCTTGTGCACCTCAAGAAGGAGTATCGGTCTTTGTAAGATGCTTTTAAGCTTATGATCAAATGTACATAGTCTGAGAAGCCTCCATTCGTCACACAAGTCGCGCCCAATAAAAGATCCATTAGTTTAACTAATGGAGTATAATGCCTCAGCTAAAGGGACGCATCATGCCCCGGCGAAGGTATTGTTACGCCATGTAATAGCCTTACGCCTCGTCCAGGCTATTCTCAATGGTATTATTTCAACAGAAAAATTCCTAATAGTATCTACGCAGTCGAGGTTGTAATGTGGCAACCCGCCTCATTCTACTTTCTTGTACTTTTTCAGGACCAGTGAAACGTTTGACCTGAATTAATTTGGTAACTATTCAAAAGTAGAAGAATTAAGTTCGGACTTAGGTATTCTATCCTAAAATAAAAATATATTCAAATTTATATCATGGTAAGACGCAAGCATTCTGTTCATTCAAATTTTAATTTGACACCACACAAATTTGGGCAGGTAGAAACTTCACAATCATTTCACCAGAAAGTCGAAGTAGAAATGCAAATGCTCAACTCGTCTACAAAACGATCAGCAGAACCTTCATTGAAAAAATCTGAAACCCCATTGAAAGTTCAAAAGCCAAATTTGCAAAAAAATTATTCCTTACGAACAATACCAGGCCTTCTGGAAAATTTAAAACCTCTTTGAAAGTTCAGAAGCCAAGTTTACCAAAAATTTATTCCTAACGAACAATACACCATCCATTCTCCGTTCCTTTCATTTTTTTGAAGATGGAGTCGCTCACATGCAAGCCGGAGGCGGCTGCGGCTCAGCTGGAGCGGGTATCATGCCTCCCTCTGGTTTCAATCTGAGCTGCACATCAGGGAGGAGATCAGAGATAATATGATCGCCAGGAGCTCTTGTCTCACGCAGCTTACTTCGCGCACAAGATATTTTCGCCCGGGAATAACTCTTTCTTTCATCAATAGAAGCTAGCATTCCTGTGCTAGAAGGTGAGCGCGAAAAAGTACAGTCAGTCCTAGTTGAAGCGGAAATTTATAAAATCCACCGAGCTGTTGGATACCATAAACGAAATGGGTTCCTGAATTTTCCGCGTAAGAATATATCAATAATGAAAAAAATCATGATTCATTTCATCAACATTTCAGTGAGCGTATTGATGAGTTAGCACCTATTCATGATTGGAGTAAATTAATAAAACATTATTATTTTGTAATAATATGCTGCTTCCAAAAAAACACATATTGAGTTTTTGTACAACGCTATGATGAAATTTGGCACAAGAAGAGAATGAATTATAGATCGCTTCACAGACCGTATTACAAAGTTGAAATAAGCTCCTGCATGAGTTTGTCACTAAAGAATTCGATGATGTTGAATATTTTTTAGGCGGCAATCTCATTTACGTCATTCATTCAACTCTTTCTGAAAGTACGTTACAGGTATACAAATGAAGAGACGTTTAATTTTTTCTGATGGGAATAATTGAGTTCGTTTAACTAAAATGAGCTTCGATGCAACGTTCCTTCAATTTTTAAAGTACATTGATCATTTTAAAATGCTTAAACAAATTTTATTTTCAATCTAACTTTTCTAACTAAGTTACGCTACGATGCCACAGGGGCGGCTCTACAAAGTGAGCTCAGTTCCTATTGAGCATCAAAACAAAGTAGAATCAAACCCTTTTGAGCGCCACCATATAGTAGGGTCAGATCCTACAAAGAACTACAGCGAAGTAGGGTGAGATTTGACAGCCAAGTAGGGTCAGATCCTACTACATGGTAAGGTCAGATCCAACAACATAGAAGGGTCAGATCCTACAAAGAACTACAGCGAAGTAGGGTCAGATTTGACAGCTAAGTAGGGTCAGATCCTACAACATAGTAAGGTCAGATCCAACAATATAGAAGGGTCAGATCCTACAAAGAACTACAGCGAAGTAGGGTCAGATTTGACAGCTAAGTAGGGTCAGATCCAACCACATAGAAGGGTCAGATCATACAAAGAACGATAGCGAAGTAGGGTCATACCCTACAACATAGTAGGGTCAAATCGTACAAAGAACTATAGCGAAGTAGGGTCAGATCTTACAGCTAAAAAGGGACAGATTTTACTGGCCGATACAACAAAGTTGGGTCAGATTCTACAGGCCGCCACAACAAATTAGGGTCAGATCCTACTGGCCGCCACAGCAAAGTAGGGACAGATTCTACAGGCCGCCACAACAAAGTAGGGTCAGATCCTACTGGCCGCCGCAACAAAGTAGGGTCAGATCGTCCTAAGCGTTGCCCCAAAGACCCTACCGTGGCGCTCACTGCTGAGAACAATTGCCCATAAAGGCAGCGCTCAGAGAGGTCGTAATGGAAAGAACATGGAGGAATTCTCGTGGATGCAAGATCCCAAAACGGCTCTCCGGTACTTGGTTAGCCAAATCAAAAGTTGTCTCGAGATAATTAATGAAATAGCATCTGTATTTTTTACGCAACTTTGGGAAAAACATATTTAAAAATTTTTCATTCCGGCCGAATTCCCATTTCAGCGCTGTGTTACAAAATTTCTACCCCTGACGCCGAATTCCAGAGTATTTACTTGGGCACCTTATTACACGATAACACTGCAGAATTTTCATCCCCACCGCCGCACTGTATATTTCCACGAATATGCGTCGCCCATCACAGCATCCTTTCTCAACCAGGCAATAAAAATTTAACGTCCATTCTGTGGTATAACTTTTTGTAATGAGCATCTGCAGTTTGTATATAGTTATGGGTGCACAAAATAATCCCCGTGTGCTTTGCCAGTTTTGAGCACAAAGAATCGATTACAGAGATTCAATTTTTTTCGCTGGAAGCGGCCAAAAACTTCCACATCATCCGATACTAAACTTTCTGTAAGAAATTCTGTTGAGAGAAATAACAACCCAGATGTTCCCCTCTATGTAGTTCAATCATCTTTATTTATCCTCAAAATGCTGCCTCTTTAGGAGCGTACACTGACGAACATATGCTGGTCGAGTTATCCATTGTGGGAATTTTACGAGGTGTGTAAGCAAAGTTTAAAAAAATTAACTTCCCATTAAATCTTTGAATAAGCACTGATTTGAGACTTTCGTGTTATCTATTGTGGGTGTTTTATGAGGCGTGAATGCAAAGTTCTAAAAAACTCTATTTCTTCATTAAATCTTTTAATAAGCACTGAAATGGGAGACTTTCTCCGGTTGTCCTGTAAATTCCACCAGAACAAGAATTCAACTTGGAAAGCTCACAAGGTGCTACAGCTCGTAGTATTGGGAAGCGATGCCTGAACGGCTCCTTATCCTTAGCCTGAATTTCCAAATACTCTCCGAATTCTTTCGACTGTTTCTGTTCGAAATCGGATAGTGTAAATAGTAATGTTTGAAATGTTTTACAAGAGCCATTCAAGAATTAGTCCCAAAATAATCTTTGTAAACTAAGCGTTCGTTGCATGCTCACACGATTAACTCATCCAACTAAAGCTTGTAGTACATTCTAGCTCTGATATAATTTTTTGATGTTCATTACTTGACGATTCTCACATAGCGCAGAATCAAAATTATTTCACCGTAATAATTCACAGAAAACACTTCCAGTGGATAATTCGTAATAGAATTAAAGTAAAACAAGCCTGACTGAGGCACAAAGTCTTTCGCAGTGGCACTGAAACTCAAGCTCTAAATTCGCGCGCAATGCAGTGAATTTAAGTACAGAAGCTCGATAATTAATATCTCTTACATCTGGCTATCTTTAATAAAAAGGCACCCACTGTTACTTACTTAGATCTCTGATGTTCAGCCGTTTTCTGTAACGTGCGTCATTTGTTAAAACAAAATTCTGAATGTAAAAATATCTTGATTCGTGCTGCTCGTCGTACGCAATGTTTACAGCAAGCATTTCTACAATGCTGTCAACTAAATTATGAGTTATTTTCACATTAGTTGATTTATTTTATCAGTAGAATTAAACTCGTTCATTTTGTGTTGTATAATTTGAGTTTATTTCCAGCGCTAACGCAATATTATAAGATTTCTACCATAAGCATCGAAGTGCAGGATTTCTACCCCTTAAAACTTCGTTTATCAGAATTTCCACCCCTATCGCTGCTTCGCAGGATATTCAACTTTTACTCCGTCTAGTAGGATTTTCACCTCAAGGGCAAAATTGCAAAATTTTCACCCCTAGGGTCGTAGTGCAGAAATTTTAACCTCTGACGTCTTATAGCAAAACTTCCATTTCTACTTCTAGCTACTTTCTACTTCTAGCTCCTTGTAGCGAAGCGTTCAACGCTGCAGAATTTCCATCCCCTCAGCCGTACTGTTTATTTTCACAAATGGCGACGTATACTAGAACATTCAACTCTGATACCATATTGCACGATTTCCACTTTCAGCCTCGTATAAATATCGAATGATTTGCTCCTCCAGCGTCGTATAAATAAGAAAGCCATCCAAACCTTACGCATTATGGCAATATTCCTTCCCTTCTTGTAATGTCCTACAATTGTTTCTTGTCCTCCGGCGTTGGTGCGTTGGCTCGTATCGGCTCCATGAGACGGTGGGCCGCATGAATTACTCGAGGGGGCGCCTCTGCTAAAATATTCGGCGCCCTCAGGAGGCACCGCTGGAGGCAGATTGGTCTGCCCGCCGCTCTCGCCCCTTTGCATCGCCTCCTGTCACGCCCGTCTCACTCGGCTCCTGTCACGCGCGTCTCACTCGGCTCCTGTCGCCCGTCAGACATGACTCGGTTCCTGTCACTCAGGTTACTTACCGAGATCACAAATTTCGGCCTCAAAAGTCATTAGGGCTCATATTCAAATTTGGATCTCGACGCTGGATTTCTACACAAATTTTGAAACTTCAAGTTCAGTTCCCGTAGCGGATGCATGGTTTTGAAACATAATGCTCATCCGGATTTTGAAATTTGAAGTCTGGTAAGAATTTTTCATACTGCTGTAAAAGCATATTTTAATTAAAATTTTGAAAGTGTATGATCCTTGTTGCCAAATAAGCGTTGAAGACCCATGCACCATGACAAAAAGGCAAATCAGTTGTGGGCATTAAGACACAAAAACGCAATAGAAGTGTTGGTCATTTGTGTGGTGGAATGCACAGACTTTTGCTTCTATTATAAACTTCGCACAATAGGTGGGAGGACAATTTTTCAATGAAACTCTTTCGAAAAAACATTCATCAATGAGCTTCCGTTCAGAAATCTACATATGATATATAGAGCGAAAATTGTCCTTAAAAAGGAAGTATGAGCGAGATTAATGGATATGCTGCCATTCTTATATTTTACTTCTGATGCTGTTGCTTGTTTTCAGCTAAAGTGCAGCTCGTAAGCTTATCTTCAAGGTCCCGCTAAACTAACTTATGAGGGTCGTAATATTAAAATAAACTGAAGCTTAATACACAGTTACACCTAACCAACCCTTAATTCATAGCGATTCCCGCTCATGATAAAACTTATAACCGATGTAAAAGTGAACAATATTATCAGCAAAAGTTTCGAACACTCAATTTTCGGTAGTCACTTCACCAAAATGTGGCAAAAAGCACTGAAGATCCCCTTCTTTGGCACCGTTATCAAGTACTTCACTGATGATGAAATATTGACGTGCTAACATTTTGATAAGGAAAATCTTCATTTTTAAGTTTTTTATAATGAGGAAAAGATTCCTAAAAGTCGTCCATTTAGCTCTATGTACTGTAATTTCAATTGATAAAAGAGATTCAGGTTGGAAAACTCCGCTCCGAGTCCCACAGTTAACTCTATGTCATTTAAATTGAAACTCCATGTCAGTTAAAATGAGAGCTATCTGCTTTGGAGATGGAAAATTCGTTCTAGCGAATTTCAATTTTTTATAAGTTCTTCTACAGAAATGGAAAACTAAGTTGAAATAACTGTTAGGTCTACATGCTTACTTACAAATGAACATCAATCAATAGAATGAACGCTTGCTTCTGACGGATTTTAATATTGTTTGATGCCTTTTTCTTACGATGCAACTAAGATGAAAAATTGCGAAAGCTTCGACAGAGGAAATGTACCATTGCTTAATGTCACTGAAAATTCTATAAAACTCGCGCAGTCCTGTTATTATAATAAATTACCAATAATTATTAATAGCCTGAATGAAAATAATTAATTGTTATAAACCATAAAAAATATTTTCAAATAAATAATTAATTGTATTTCTATATGCGTATAAATTATCTATACTGTTTAAGTGGATACCGAAGGGTTTCCTCTGTCTGAGCCGAGGTATTCGATAGCGTTTGCAATGCTTTGAGCATCGTTAAATTTTCAGTGTACTGATCTTGAGTGGCAGTGTTCACAAGTCGTCAACACGTGCTATCCTATCTCTGCTGCTTAGTGTAGTCTTCCTATGTTACTGACTAGATGTTCATGTATTGCTTACTTCGCGAGGTAAATTCAATTGAATATCATTAGCAATGAGTTTACATTGAATAAAGATTTGGTTTTCCAAGAAGTAACTGGCTGCTATTATTGCCCTAAAATATTCATTATTGCATTGCTGCTCACCTTCATTTCTTTGCTTTCTCTTAGACGTTTCAGGGTGGTCTGTTTTTCAAAAAAGTACCTGTACACTGTTAGGCTTCTAGAATACCCCCTTTGTGGTTAATATCTGTCCTGGAAAGGTTTTAAAATGTCAATTATAGTTCTTGCAGCAACACTTTTGAGAAACTCTTTAATTTTTGAAGCTCTATTGTTGCGTGCATTATTTCAATGCGACGTGCGGATGAGTTGGTCCCGGTACATTTACTGGGGGACAACTATACATTGAGAATACATGAACAAACTGATATTTCTCTGAAGTTCTTGATTCATGTGACGTGAATCATACAAAATTCGAACACTCGAATTGGGTAATTGGATGGCGTAAAGTATCAAATTCTTCTAAAGACAGCTTTGCATCATGGGAAAGATTAAATAGTAGGTGTTTATTGGCTTTTACAGGGCGAAAGCGTCTTTAAATTATTCTTTTAAACTCTTGTCGCTAAATTGCGATAATAGTCGCGCCGCAACTAAACATAATTATAAATGGTGGCTTTCAATCGAAGCAACATCAACTTTATTTTCTCATTGACGCGAAATCATTAAAGAAAACTGAAGGAATTAAAAAATCGCTCATTTCCTCATAAAATTTACTCATAAAATGACATTAAACCACTTGCATTTTGAATTTATCTTTCAAGTCAGTAAACTTGGCGTGACATATTCAATGTTACAATTTCTAGTTTGCGTTTAGTATAATGGCTATCACATCACACTAAAGAGAGGGCAGCAACATGTTTTTGAAGATCAATTCGAAGTAATTTGAATTAGTGGATATTTTACGCTGGGGGTAGCACTCAATGGCAAAGTGACCGAAATTACGTAATATTTCGCTGGGACCTATTGGGACCAAATTATGATGATGCTTGTATTCGAGGTGTGTCTACGTAAAGTTTTCAAAAGTCAAACAAAACAAAGAATGAATTTAATATTATTGCAAGCATGTGATGAAAATTTTAGAACCTATATTAATGATCACTTATCTCAACTTCTGCAGCATGGGTGACTCTTTTCGGAGTGAACAAGTTTTTTTTCTAGGGTACTTTATTAATTCAATAAAATGACGCTTGAAACAAGTTCTATAAGGTGTGCTACGCAAACATATTTTGTCACTGAGACAAAGTAGGGAGAACTAAATATACTGTCGTATGGAAAAGGATCCACTTGTTCGATGAAATAAAAATGTTACTCAAGGCAACTTTCTTTCGATCAAAAAGAGATCCGTTTTCTGCTTTCTTTATGTAAGGGTAACTGTTTTTCTCTTCAAATTTTTATCATAACCAATAATTATTGTTAAACTCTCTAATGAAAAGATTAAGGTTCAGAATGTTTTATTTGAGGCAGCATTTATAATTTAATGCACATATTAAAAAATTATGTGTGTACTTGCTTAGCTTAATCATTGCTTAAACTGACAAATACACACCACAGTAGTAGTGAACGTGTTTGTTTGTGTTTGCCCCTCAATCATTTTTGTTTAGACATGTGACACGGGCATTACGATGCAACTATGGATTAACGTTAGGATATTTTAAAAACCAATGTTTTAAACATTTCATGTTTAAAATTCATTGGAAATAGACTGTTTTTTTTCTATATTTCGATATCCGACCATCAGGAATGGCTTTCAGCTTGAGAGTCTAAAATGTTAAAGCTCAAATGGACTTGGAGAAACAGGTGCAAATTTTCAGCCAGTGTCAACAATGCCACCAAGTTGTATTCAATTATGTCGTTGTCAGGCTCAAGCTGTGCTGACTCGGGTTTGTGCAAAATGAGTGGCAATCGCTGCCACAAAATGATTCACGCTACATCATATCTACAAGAATTCGCTAGGCCAAATTCGAAAATTAATTTGAAGTAATATAAATCAGGAAATGTTTTAAAACATAAGATATTAAAATTCATAAAAAATTTGGTGAAAGTTAATACTGCTCGAAGACATGTAAAGTCATGGCTTGTGTGACGAAGCGCGAGCGAGTTGCGCAGGTGCCGCTTCAGAATGTGACGTGCCTACTACACTTCCCTGTTAAAAAAGTTGTTTATAGATAGATGAGTGAAACTTTAATGAAATATCGTTTATCTTGATGAAATATCCTGTGCATCAGTAGTGAATAACACGAGGTTTGGAGCATCTCAAAACTAAGCCAAGAAATTTCTAACTCTTAATGTTGATGAGAATTTTCCCTTGAGCAGTGAGGGATAATGAGAATTTTAGGTTGATAAATTACCAATGCATGCAACTCAAAACCTTCAGTAGGGTAGTTTTAAGCGAGAACTCACACCGTGAGGCAGTGAGAGTAGATGTGTTACACCACAGAGCGTGTGAGAGGGTGGGGGTACTGGTGTTACACCACAGGGCGTGTGAGAGGGTGGGGGTACTGGTGTTACACCACAGGGCGTGTGAGAGGGTGGGGGTACTGGTGTTACACTACAGGGCGTGTGGAGGGTGAGGTACAGGAAATTTATTTTTGAGTTGTATTAATGTAATTCGATTCTTTATTTACGATTTGATGGAATGTTACGTGAGTCATTGAGAGCATTCCTATTTTTCACGACGAATGAATACAATTCGTCCCGTTAAATACACAGGACAAATAAGATTCATTTTTTAATAGCTAAATAGTGCTAACGTGTGCTCTATCGAATATCAAAAACACATGTCGACTGATGCACTGCAGAAAAGCAGGCAACTTTGATTCTGATTTGATTGCGCTTAACTGTGCTAGGCTGGAGTTCGTATACACGTTTCCAGCATGTCTAGGTTTACATACTGCCTGTCTTTGGCACCCACCACCTAAACTTTTGATTTTCATGGCTCTAATTACTTGCATTTTTGAATGCATGTGTCCGTTTAAAAATGACTCAGGAAGAATGTTGCTTTATTTTGCTGAAACTCTCTCAGAAATTGAACTTATGTACTTGCCTAGATGTTTCTTCATATGTCTCAGTAATTTTTGCAAGTACCATTTTCATCATCAGTGCCATAAAAATATCATGTACTGTGTGTTCGTACACGTTTTCGTCAGTCTTGAAGGTTACTATTCCACAGAGTATGTTTCTTGAACGTGCACAAATTGTGGATGCGCTAAACTCCTGCCTTGAAAATCGAGCCCCATATTTTAGGTTAGGGGTAAGCAAAAACAATTGTTAGAATTATCAGTCACCACCAAGAGATGTCACTAAGGTTCAGAACGCGCCATTTCTGTCCTAAAGCCCCTGCCTGTATTTTCAAGATGATAATTACCTCCACATGGCTCGTGTTGAAGGAAGGAATATTTAGAAGAAGTACTTCATTTTCAAGTTGCTCAATCGATTGTGTGGTCAGTTACGTTTTGCTTGTGTCTACTATCTTCGTTAGAATTGTTATCTGAAAGTGATTTTGTCATTAGTGAGAAATCTGATTCTCAAAACAACTTATAAAGAGGAGTTCGATTTCATGAACTTTCATTTGAAAGTTATATGCAGCTACAAAATAAGATGGTGATAAGAAATAAGAAGAAAAATGGTGTTTAAAATGATGCAAAATTACATTCAATTTTGTTTGATTACATTTGATATACATTTGATTCTGTCAACCACAACCATTTTAAATCATCGCAATTGTTCCACTATATAAGTCAGAAAAGACGTTGCTTGTCGCTACGTCGTCTTACTTCACACACACAAATCTTCAAATTTAATGCCAGCATTGAGGATTTCCACCAAGAGCAGTTGTCATGGCAACAAATATAAATTTAACGGCTTAACTCATGGGACAGATCCTCTAATTGAAGAGTTAAAATAAGATTACACCCAAAACTTGTGAAAGGCGGGTAGTGATTTACTCTTAACATCCCGAAGCCATAATTAATAATAACGGCTATGAAACGAAATATTACCTTAAATCGTTGTTTTTTTGCCGTAATTGTCGAGAATTTTTTCACCTTCATTTGGTCGATCACGTGGTACAGGAAAGTAGGCAAAATCTAATAACGCAGGAAAGTTTAAGAAATAAAACGTTTCCTTTTATCGGAACGTGTCCTTTTTATCGTGTCCATTTTATTTTAGTTGCAAGATTTATTTCAACTAGGGCTTGGTACTTCAAATGAAAATATTAATTTGCTGTAAAGTCAATTTTTATTCTCTCTGGTATTTTCTCTTGCAACGTATATAAATATTTATTTTAATTATCCCGAGATTGTTTTAAGAAGGGAAAAAAGTTCGAACCTTTATAAACCATTGTTGAGAAAGACTGTATCTACTGCATCTACCAATGGGTAAAACTTCGAAGTTAACGTTTGCAAAATGATACAGGTTCAATAATCTCTCTTCGATTCCAGTTTTATTCATGTTTAATTAATACACACATATAAAGAGGAACTACGTCCTACCTGTAATCATCTCACATTCTCAGGGTATTCATCCGGGTTTTACTCAAGGAAAACTAAGCAAACTCCGAAATCAAGCCAAAGAACGTAAAAAATTGCAAAGCACTACAGTAATTCACGATGTGTACTTTAGATTAATGAGTTGCAGTATTTCAAAGGCGGCATTCAACCCAAATCCAAAGCCTTGATCAGGGTTCTCCATAACTGGACCGCGACGAGCTCTGGAGGCCGCGGAGACAGAACGCCTCATGTGCCGCCCTGCTCGCTGCTTCTGCTGGCGGGGCAGTAATGGCGGTGTCGGGACTGCATTAGGGTGCTCGAAAATACGAGGCTTTTCCTGCACCGAGTCTAGGCTGTAAAGTGCACCGTGCTCTTCTCATGGCCGCTGGCTGTCCTTCATAAGTAATACGAAGTGCTGCGCTTAGATGCTCACGGTCGCCACTCACTGCAAAACTTGGACGCCGATCACCACGATGAGAGTCCCTGGAAGGGCTTCCATAGCAGAGAGGTATGATGCACTTCTGTGCTGCGGTGTCATCTGCCAGTGTTTTGGAGGAAAACACTTTTGTAAACATCCTGACGAGAGGAACTGCTCTTCAGGGTTGTCCACACTTTGACTTGTTCCGTCGTAAATTAGGTGAATGTTTGTCGAAATTTGTCGACAGATTCAGCTCCATTTGGAGTCATTCTACAAGTTAAGATTTGTGAAAACTCTTATCCGACTCTTGTTCATTTTCAATATGCGTGTTTTTATGAAGAAACCATCATAATGACGCTGAATGCGCTAGATTTGTGGTAATTTAAAGGCCCCAGCAAAATTTAAGTTTATTTACTTGAGTAAAAAGCTATTTATTCCTCACAGTGAACTAGAAGTAAAGAAGTTAGTAAGGCACACAGAGAGAAATTTAAAAATATTTATTCAGAATACTAACGAAAAAAACTCGTGTTGAAACATCAAATAATAAAAAGCTACCGAAAACATTGGAAAATGTCAAAAGATGAGCCTTATAAGAGGATGGCTTTGTTTTTAAAAATAATGCCGGGGATTCCACAGATTTGAAGAAGTATCATTTAGCGAAAAATAAATAGTAGGAAAAATCCTGATAACCTGGACAGTTGAATTTGAAAAGATCGATTGGCGGGTCTTGTACTCAACAAAGCACATAGAGGTCTAGGCCTCTCCTGAAAATGTCTCGAACGAAAAAGCTTCAACATTACGGTGAACTCCAAATAAAAATGAATTCACGGCATAACATTTAGCTCCATGGTTATGAGGAGTTAAAGGATCCTCGCATTTGCAAACCTGTTATGTTTGACTTCGTTGTTATTGTATCATCAAGATACCTCCCTAAAATCTGTCAATGACAAGAGGGATCAGGCAATCAGAAATTTATAAGAAATGATCTATACTAAAAATATAAGGCTCGACTAGCAAAAGATCAATCTTCTGAACAAATAGCTAATTGATTGTGGGCGCTTGCGTTGAAGCCTGCCAGTAATCGCAGGAATTGCGAAGTCGTCAAATTTTACTCGGAAACAAATGACTAGAAATCTGCGTGTGACCATGAATTGCAGGCACTGGACTTCATGATAATTTTATTGTCAAATATTCTTCAAAAAATATTTGCTCTCTACTAAAATACGACACCTATAACGTGTCGCTGTAGTGTAGTCAACTTTGTCGTGACAAGTATGAGGAATTTGTTAAAAAATGAGTCCATTTACTGTCAAAAATGGTATCTTCATGGTAATCATCTTTTCTTGTAGAAGAATCCAGTCATAAGAATGATAACGCAGAACATCAATTCCTACCCTCCTCTATCCCATTCATTTGTTTCCAAAGCAGTTTTATTAACCTTCAACGCTTTTAAAAAGAGGGTAAGGCTCGTATTTACGATGCTTGTTTTCAATGCATCATTCTTCAAGAGTTTTTGGACAACTTCTCGCTGTCTCGAGTTGCCAGGTCGAGTCTCGCCACAATAATTCATGAACATCGGAAGCCGAGACCGCTCCTGGCTTAGCTAGACGAGCACGACGGAGCGATCGAGAATAGATTGTAGGAGCCGCCTTGATGCTGGTCTTGTTTTGACGCCATAATTTATCTACAAGAACCATTACTAGCCCCCCAGACCATTATCGAAGATCAACTTGTCCGATCTCGAAGGAGCATTACAAACGCATCAAATTGATTGGTCTCCGACACCACTAAGGGGAATGAAGAAGAAAACTTCAAATTCTGCCCCAGGAGCTGGGCACAGTTCTAGCACATCATTTGGTTCAATTTGATCTTCATGATGGCGCCAGGATCTATGAAATTGGTGAATTTTTTGTCTCGTGTTAATGCAAAATCAAAACATTTTTTGCGCCAATGATTAGCCTTGCTGCATGTGTGTGTGTGCTCGGAAAATAAATAAAAATTCAGAAAGTAATCTTCCGCACTACACCATATAATAATACTCTGCGTTAAATCATAACGAGAAACATTTCCGTGATTGATTCACAATAGCAGAACTCTTTGAATTCACACAAAAATCCATCAAACTGACATTCGATTGACAGAGAAAAACTTTTTGCTGCGGTAGAAAAGTGTAAATTCGTAAACTTTACAGAATTAGTTTCTCTCAATTAATTTAAGCGCTGTTAAATTGATGCTGCACTGCTGAACGAGAAACTTTCGTTTGCATCTATAATTAGACACCTCGCACTCCATCATTGCGGAATACACAATCGACTCCTGTTTATAAAAGCGGAGCATATGCTTTAATTTCTGCATAGCCTTGGAGGTATTTTTTCTTTCTCCAGTCAATACCGCTGTTGGGAATTCATGTTTTTCTCGAATTAATTTCCTGCTTGAGCACCTGGTGTACTGTTACTTTGATACCTACATTTACTATATTTCCCTACAAAAAAGACTCAATCAAGTAGAGGGCCTAGAAGCCCTGAAGAAACTGAAAAAATCGAGCTTGGGAATATTATCGTGTTCATCAGATGCTTTCGTTATTTTCTCGTTTAGGAACCAAAATTGGAGTTGACAGCATCCAGGTCCCGACTTTCTTACCTCACAGGCCCACAAAAACCAAATAAGTGAAGCCACCAGCACCGTAGCGCGTTCGTGTCGCTCGTTGCCAAAGTGACATTGACAGAGCGACCTTTTCCAGCCCCAAGATGGCGACACCGCTCGTTCTTGTCAGGGTGGCCTCTCGATGAGCCTCGCCTGCCTCGCAGTACTCGACCACTTAACTTCATTGCCCCCACTTTACTCTCTTTAATTCTGTTACTTAGAAATAAAGTTCGTCTTCAGCGATAGTGCTCGACAATCAATCCCGGCAATTTTCTTGTCCGGCGTTTGTTTCTTGATGAAGATATTGTACTCTGAGTCGTTGAGATTCTTTCATGGGCAGAAAATAAACAGAACTCAGAAAGCTTAGCTCTTTTCAGTTTTTCCTCTGAGCTTCATAATGGTGGGATGTTAACAAATGTGACTTGAGAGCGCGTTATTACGAAGTTTATGAAAACGGGGTTACGAAATAACTTGCACTTATTTTCCTTTTGCACGAAACGTAGACCATTGATATCTAAGTTAGTTTTCGACTTAAAAGTAAAAAAGGCTTCGATGGCTCGGCAGAAATAACGTTTGTGACTTGCATGAAAGCTATTCAATTGGTGTGGATTTCAATTTGAAAGCGTAATATTAGTGTGGCGCTGTCATAGTAACTGAAGAGTAGTTTTGGTTCTAGTTTTCATGGTTTTTAGTATTTAATATTAAGAAAACATGACTATTTATACTAGTATATTTATAAAACGCAGCCATATAGAGTTACAGAATTACAGCTATTAAAAATGTGAGAGTCTTCTGAAATTATAGATACTTCGTCATACTCCGGTCGTTAGTTAAGCTAGTTTTATTTGGTGATTGGAAGCTACCACTTTTTGTCAGTTGTATCGATGCCCATTAAAACCAATGATCGCGTAATAAATTGTGAGTCTAAGAGCAATTTATACGTCAATGAGTCAAAAAGAAGTCAAAAGAGTGAAACAATGTAATTCTTTCATTATTTCCCCAACATGGTAATATAATAATTTTTAAATGTGTTGAACGTAACATAATCGTAGAGTATGTTGTACATGGTGCTTATCTTAATGCTCAAGCTCGAGGAGGAATTAGGGAACAATCAACGTTAATTTAACCATAAAAAATGCAAGATGTTCCCACTTTACATCTCCACATTTACAGTTCAATGATCTTAAAACAATCTAAGTTGTAATCGCGTTATGTTTAGGCAACGTGTTCCCGGACTTGCTAAAATGAGTTAAAAACAATTTTCCGCATAATGACTACATATTTTTAATAACATTCTAAGTACAATGAGGCTGAAATAACAGTGTTTCACTGTAGAGAAATAAATCAAACATTTATAATCTCTATGAAATGACACTTGAACCCCCCTAAAAACGTTCACAAAAACAGAATTTGAAAAATATTTTTATGAAATCCAAGTTATTCTATAGCATCTCCGAAGCACTCACAAGCAGCCTGAAATTTCATCTTCCCTCCAGAATTGGATTTAGCTATACTGGAGGACAGCGTTAGCGCTCAACGATATCGCGTCGAATGTTTTCCAAACTTCCCCAAATTAGATTTCAACGTGTTTTCCTCGCAAATAATTGAGTAATTGCAAAACAGGAAGTGGAAAGTTGAGGGCGAGTAATGCACGAAAATGGAGAATGTCACGATGATAAACTGTTCTGATGTCAGAATAATTTTAGCTGTTTTTTGTGTTGAATTTCGCTCTGCGCTCTTACTAACTTCAAATCCGATGAGCATATATTTTTAGTATCTTTAGGTTCCACAGAGATGTATATATCATGTTTACAAAATTGTTGCAAATATATTCGGTGTAGTTAAATAGTCTCTCAGTCTGAGTTATTGGGTCATTTTTGATTCCGGGCTTGAGATGACATACAACCTTCAAAAAATGTTTCTGTAGATTTTATTTTGGCGTCTGTTTCACTAGTGGACTTCAAGCTCTTCTGAGAAGCATAATCACACGAATTAAGAAATTTAGCATGCTACAGTCCCTATTCTTGGTGAAAATTAATTCATTTTAGAGTTACAAGTAATAATTCATGTAAACTCTACAAGCATATAGAACTTCAGTAAAATTTAAACGAATTGCTTAAATGTACCCCTGAACTGTGGCTCATTTTTATATCGTAAGCTTTCAAAACATTTTTTCGTCTATGAAGCTTATATTTGTTGATTAGGTTTTAGTCTTCGTAAGCTCATCCTCATCTCACAGTTCTGCAAGGCAGTCTTCATAAGCTCTCCTCAGTTCTGCAAAGCACAGTCTTCATGACCTCATCTCAGTTCTGCAAGGCGCAGTCTTCATAAGCTCTCCTCAGTTCTACAAGGTGCAGTCTTCAGGAGCTCTCCTCAGTTCTATAAAGCACAGTCTTCATAAACTCATCTCAGTTCTGCAAGGCGCAGTCTTCATAAGCTCTCCTCAGTTCTGCAAGGCGCAGTCTTCATAAGCTCACCGTGCTCTGTTTGCTGGAGTTTGCGCCATCATTACCAAGGCGATGGCAGTAATTTGCGCCTCGTGATGACGCCATCACTACTTTTGCCAGTCTTTTTGGGTCATTTCCTGCCGACTTTTCTAGTGCTTTTTGACTTCAAGCGAAGAAGGTATTCAGTTTAGCACTTTTGGATCGATGCTTATCCGGAAACTGAGGACAAGGCTGAAACGAGGAGCGGGCAAGTGAATGAATTTTGAGGAAAATAGCAAAATTTCATTTTAATCACCATTTGCTTCCTAAATCCAAGGTTTTCAATCCTGGTTACCCCAGAATTAATTCAATTTCATACCTCTTGAGGTATTCAAATTAATGTCATCAAGGCATTGATCCGTATATGTACTTCATTGATGATCAACGCGAGGAAAGTAGTTGGCAGATGCCTAGAGCCGTCGCCGAGTTAATAATGTCCACGCTACTGCATGACAGCCAAGGCTCTTTGTGCCCATAGCAAACATTTAGTCCATAAGAAAGCCATCAAAAAGTGCTTAAAATCCTCAATAAGAAAGGATTAAAGCGGCAAAGAGCGAATAGTGTGAATTTGAAATGATTGGTGTTATGTTCAAAACTGTGGAATGTGTTAATTGTCAGCTCCACAAAGAGTTCAAGATGAAAGAATTTAATTCAATTAAAAAACGTATTATATTTAGGGAAAAAAATACAATATCTTTACAGTCCTAAAGCACACAGCACATGTGTCACTAGGAGCAAGAAATTTTTGTTTTACAGAGCTGCAGCACTTAAAATCTTCCTGATCTAAAAAGTACATTCCTGCAATCTAAATGGTTTGCTCAAATTCCCTCTCAGCCACAATTTTCCGTCAAGAAAACATGCTGTCAACGACACAATATCGACTTTCAGAGCTCAGTTTGAGCCGAAGTTTTTAATGGGTTGTTACTGAACGTAGAAATACTGCTTCCACAGATGCCCACTATATTCTATGAGACTTTAGGATATCAGTCTTTTGTTTCAGAAACATCGCGCAGGACTGTAGGACAGTTTCGCCCGAGCAAAGTTCTGCCATTAAGAAGCGAGATGACGGATTGTAGGAGACGAGTTCACCAAGTCACTTTTTCTCCAAAGTCTTAGCCTGAAAGTCGAAGGTGTCTAACTTATGAGAAGACGAATTGCTTCTCGTTCAGCACACTTTGCGTGATGACTACTCAAAAGTTTTCAGAAAATATCCTCCTGCTAATTTCAAAACTTGGCCCACGCGCGATTTTTAAGATTACGTTTACGTGAAAAATTCGACAGAACTTCAATGGGGATTATCGGGGATATTCCCCTGTAAATATGCTGCAGTAAAATACTATTCCTATCCACTGAAAAATGGAATTTGGGGGAAATTCATCTTCTTCGTGAATGCTTAAACAACTAAAAAATTGGAATTTTTCTCCGATAAAAAGACACTTAAAAGCTTATTTAGATGCGCGCGAAGATTTTTATTGCTCAGTGTAAAATTTTGTGGAAGCCTTTACACATGTTACTGATTTTTTCAGATATTGTCATTTATTGACCATTGAAAAACAATGTAAGCTCATCGAGATAACTCACCGAAATTTTGCAGAAGCACCGTTATACTGTGTTAAATACAAGCTTCTATTCGATTTGATAGGCTGTTCTGTTTGACGCCAATAGTTAGATAATTATTGAGGCTGGTCCTTCTTGGAAGCCAGTTGATAGATGATTTTAGGTGCGTGAATCCTGTTCGGCCCTATTGATAATTCGTAAGCTGGTCCTTCTTGGGAGCCAGTATTCTTCTCGGGGAAGATTATACTCGGTTTATTTCCAGAGTTTATTGGCAAGAAAATAGTATTAGTTGCAGCAGATTTCGATGGCAGATCAGGCGGTTCTGAAATTTTTCAGGGAGCTTTTTCAGTCGCTCTCCGTTAGGCTGTTCAAAATTCCAGGGAGCGGACCAGTTAAATTCCAGGGAGCGGACCAGTTGAATTTAGTCGCTCCGTTGAATTTCGGACAAGCCGGATTGAAGGGGGTTTGGCGAGTGTCTATGATACATGAATTAAATTTTGACGAACATTATTTCTAAAGAGGCGAGAATATCCAGACTGGCGCGGGGCCTAACATACTGAAAGCAACGAAACACTGCATTATTTTGTGTTATTTTTCGCAATCTTGAAGGAGATGTTGCCTTAGATGCAGACTGTGTGCCAACTTATCATATATATAGTTAGATCCCTCTGTGATGAGTGATGTTCTTTGATTCCCACAATGTCTATGAAGATTGTCATTTGACACAACACGCAGTTCGGTCGTGCACTCCATGTAGAAGGAATATTACCACAGGTGGCTGGGGAAATTTCTCCTTACAGCAAACGTTCCTTTAATTAATTAATTGGTTACCCATATGATTAATTTAATAAGACCGTGCAATACATTAGAGCAGTGGTTCTTAACTCCTGGGTTGCGACCCAAAGTTGGGTCGCCAAGCCATTTCGTTGGGTCGCTAAGGGTTTGTGTAACCTATTGGTGTTAACCTACAGTAACCTGTTTGCAAAGGAATAATCTTATTAGGAATGAAAAATTTTCTTTTGGGCAGATTTTGGGTCACTGACAAAAAAGGTTAAGAACCACTGCATTAGAGAATACCACAGATGATTTCTTCCTGACGCTCATCCATAACATCAATCGCAAAACTTTTTCTCTCGAGTAAAAGCAGCTAATCTTTTTTTTCAGCAATAGTTAAGTAACTCGAAGTAGCCAGTGCACTCGTTACACCATATTTATGTGATTGTTTACTCCGTCTTCCACAAAGGATGTCCACAATGGTAAAATATCCGGATCTAAGCTTACCGGCTGCGTTTGGGCATGCCGTGCAAAGGACGACCTAAAATCTGTGTGCAAATTTAGAAGTGATTGACCATCCAGGATTCATGTCGGCTTTGTCTTCATGTTTTTCAAGGTTGGAACGCTGCAAACTGGAAGAAGTTAAGATAGAGTATGTCATAAAGTTCGATGAGTTGGGTTAAGTTAGACCACTTCTAGTTCAATTATATCTAATGTTGTTGTTTGAATTGTTAAAGTTATTTATTTGAAATTTTGGGTCAACCTTAACTTTATTACACAATTTTGGGTAGTTTTTGGTTAAAGAAGCTTGTGTGCGATTTTAAGGAATTAACACCGAGAGAATATTGAGAAGCTTTTGAAAAATGCACGAAGATGCAACTGATAATCCTAAACGTATCTTGATAATATATATTTTGAAGTAATTTACTAAGCATTTCATAATGGCATCATATTATTTTTTCACTCCTTTAGCATTTCTGCTATTCATATTCCCAGGTTTAGGATTCTCCTCAAGTTTAGGTGCGCCAGCCTAGGGCGAGCTAAAATGCAGGGACAAAATTAATGCGCCGCAGGTTAACCAATTTCCGCAGAATTTATTTTCGTTCTTTTTTATGGGTAACACAAGGGATGTGAGACGAGGGTAAATCATGTACGGCTTGGATGGGTTACTGTTCGTGTTAGGTTTGTTGGCGTTGGCTCATTTTGACGAAAAGAAATTTCGTTTACAAAATTAACGTTCAAGTTTGTGCTAGGATACATTCATATGTGTTTAGATTGATGTTAGCGTCATGCATGGGTACGTAGAAACAGAGCCTAGGTTGAAAAGTTTAGGCGTGATTTTACGATATTGATGTCAAACAAAATATTTCAAGAGTTTTTGTGGGGAAACAATTTAAATTACTGCAAAAGCGCGGGGAAAAAGGCGTTACTCAGGAAAAATATGGTCTTAAGCCACATTAGGAGTAAAGGGATGATGTTTCGTGGCGTCGGGAGGCGTATGTGGGAGTAGCTGAGGGGAGTGAAGTGTGGAGCTTCCTTAAACACACTTTGTGTGCTTGTTTGACTTTGAAATAAGTGATGTAAACTCAATTCTAATTTCGTGGGTGACTAACACTGTAAAGGGTAATAGATATGCTGATAAAATCTAGATGTTGACGCTAAGGAATGTTGAGGGATACGCGAAGGTTTGTCAAAGCGCGGGAATGGGCGTCCGTCTTTCGAGGAGGATCTAGAACAATGGGCTCGTTTGGTAGTTGAAGTTGCGCTTAACAACTGAGGGATTCTTTTGTCCTAAAAGCCTACAGAACTAGAGTGATCCGCTGTTTTATACTAACCGGCGCGATGTTATAGCGATGTTATAAAATGCCAATTATCAAATTATGTAACAAAAAAGAATTAATAAAATACACTCATTCCCAAAAAATTTATTTTATTTCATAATGGTAAAGTGACTTATGCGCCACCCCCGTATATGAGTAAAAATTTTAAATTTTTGTGAATTTAAAACGTAGACAAACTATTACCAATATATTGAGTTACAGGTAGATAAGCTCTAAAGAAATAGGTAATAACGACACAATTTTGCTGCCGAGTAGGAGAGCAAAAACGCCGCGAGAAACCTCGGCGTACGAACGGAAGATGCTGCCACTCGATAAAATTCAACTCAGCAATTCCCAATAATCGTTTGGGAGAGGGTGATTATCGCCTTTACTGCATTGATGGTCAGGGTAAAAACTACGAACAGTTCGAAATGCGAGATTTGGGACATCGTTCGAATAGGGGACTGCGACAACATCAGGGCAGCTAATCGACAACCGTAAAATCTTGCGAAAAACATGCACGCAGGCGGTGAAAAAGTTAGACTAGGAAGTGATGATGCTGTTGAAATTAATGTTCTTTATTTTACATTATGGGGGCACAGAGATACTCAAGCGTAGAATAGCAAGTCACCAATACAGAAAGTGAGTGTGTCATTCACGAGGTTACGCCAAAAAAATGCGGGCGTTAAGTGCTCAATTATTGTATTCGAAAAAAATGTGGCGTACATTCATTGCGGATGGAAACTTTTCCTTTATAGTGTACCTGCTATTTAAATGATAATGTGGTGATTTAAATGTTATGTTTCCCATTTCTATTTTGTGTTGTGTTTATGCCTGTGTCGGTAAATTGTCTCTGGGGTCTCGTATTAATTATTTGATAGTACGGTGTTGCGCACTCAGTCATACTAACGCCTTTTTAAACTTACATGTTTTCTTAAAATAAAATAATTGAATCTTTTAGTTGTGTGTCATTGTCCCCACGTTGATCAAACAAATGCAGCGTAGGTAGCTATCTCCATCTCTTATTTCTCTAATCCCGTGTATCTTTCCTCTCTAATTTCTCCTCTTCTTTCTATTTCTTTATCGAGGGTGTTAATCCCCTGTTCGATATCTGACTCTCCGTACACCCCTGAGGCGGGTCGAAGACGCTGAGACATTTCGGCACAGGCTGAAAATCTGGCCGGTAATCTCAAACAAAAATTATGATCACATTTAAACTATCCATTATTGTTACACACTACGAAATATTTTCATTGGTTGAGCTGAATAGTTCGTTACTGGATAAAGGATTTGGAAACTTCTCATTCCTTAGCTTTGCGCAATAGTCGATGCAAATATTTGTAAAACAGTAATCAGTGTTGGAGTTTTAGAAAATAGTTCTTTGACTGTTTGAGAATTACCTCCGTAATCACTAAAATTTCAATTGCGCATAATGACAGTGACAAACTATTAAATTTAAATTGTTATGCATATATTCACCAGTGGATCAAGTACATTAGATATTAATTATTTTTCATAGTTTTTATTCATAGTTATAGTGTTACAATTGACTAATATTTCTTGCTATTAGAAACCGCAGACCAGTTTAGTTACAGTTACCACTTATATTTGCACACACCAGTTCCATTTCGCGTAATAACAGTCGATATAAAACATAAATGTGCACGTCTGCGCAGATGGTATGATCATTGGGCGTTATTTGTCCCAGAATTAGCAGCAGGTAAGTTTTGAATTTTACTTGTAGAATGAATGAATGCAAAGTAAACGAAACCAGCTCTATGGTGTCGTACCTGATCTCAATTTTGTTTTATTACCTTTCATTCATCCGTACTGTACATACAGTGTCGCATAATATTCCGACGGTGTAATTGCTACCAATTTGCAAGAAAAATTCATATACTTCGTTGAACTTGAATAAAATCATAGAACCAATTATGCAATTCGAAGATGATGCTCTCAAACCGTGAGACTACATAAGTTCCCAAGTGAATTACCGAAAGAAAAACGCAGTTGCGCTGCTTCTCTGCCTGAGCATCACACAGCAATTACTTTCAGGTGTCGATCGATGTGGGCTGGGAGCACGAAGGTTGCAACAAGGTTGCAAAGTTCGGCTTTTCTCAGCTGAAATCAATTTATACCTCTGGATTCATGGCTGAATGACTGAAAATCTCTGTAAAAATTGAAGTAATTGTGTGCATATTTCATGGAGTTAATTTAATCGAAGTGAAAGTTTTACAAAAGCCAGGGTTGACGCACTCGTAGAATTGAGTTACCTTGAAATTAGGACATCATTAGTGTTGATAATCATGAATTTATAGTGTCGTGAGTTTGGCTTGCTGTATATTCCTGTTCTCTCCTATAAGCAGCATGAAGACATTCTCGTCTATATAGTTAGCTTTCCTGCATTCTGCATGATTCTTTAAAACAGAGTTAAACCTGCAATGATACTTCTAGGAAGAAAATTATTACTACCATTCATCAAAAATATGTTAATGTACGACTTTCCTTCGTCTTTTTCATAAAAAATTCAACATTATATTCATTTGTTAATGATCCAACGATGCCGCTCCGGAATGCGTTCCGAACATTCTTTCTTGTAGTAAAGTGTCTCCTGGTCGTAGCACAGTTTGTTGCTTGCTTGGTTGGTCTAGCTATCCGTTCGTCTACCTTGTGATTTTCATACTCCAGAACACAATATAATGACAGCATATTTATGCCCTTTGAATGGTAATTTTTTTCGAATATATTGAAATTCATTTTGAGGTAAGCCCAACACAAAAAATGAGAAATTGAAATAGAAAAGGAAATGTAATATAACTGAACATTCGGAAAATTTTTACGAAAGAATTACGGCTGTAACTGGAATTTGTTTCACCCCTCATTTATGGGGGAGGGTAACAATCCTCGACTGATTTTAATACCTTGAGACCAACTAATTCGTGCTCTAACATGCGATGAAATTCTTTAACAGCAGAGCGCTTCCCGAACGGCAACGCATTTCGAGTAAGACGATATTTACAAATACCCGTATTATTTGCTTTGGAAGATCAAGGATTTCCATGACTTAATTCTTCTGGAAAACCCGTATCTGAAGCTTGCCGACTACATGAAAAAATCAATTCAAAACACGAAGTTTAGTTACCGAGTTCACTAAGAAGACAACAATTTTCACATGGAAATGAGCAAAATAATTTTAGGTATCTGATGTGTTTAACAAGCTCCTACAACATGTTTTTTAACAATGTAAATTCAGCAGCAACACCTCATTTGTTCTTCTAGAAACTAATAAGATTTTAATCTTGTAATGCAGCTCTTAGGAGAACAATTCGACTCCAAGCATGCAATTCTAATGCCTCTGTACCGAAATGTATGTAGATCCAAGCCAATAGTTCACGAACACCTCCTGAGACTAATATTCAGAAAACCAACGACTTCTTGTCTCCGAGTCAGTTCGAGCTCACGCCGAGAAGATGGGAGGACATTTTTTATCCGCCCTCAGCAAATGGCTTTCCGATAAATTTCATTGGCGCAATAATACAGTTTTTATATCGAGAGCAATAGTAGCAATAGCGATCTGAGCGCTCGTTTTATTAGCTAACAAAATAAATGGAGAAGATATAAGCACGTTGTGCCGGGCGTTAAAGTAAGCTGGCGATGCAGGCTCCCAATCGCATCTCTGTGTCTGCGCGCTCGTTCTGAGCCTCTCAACAGAAAAGATACGGTCGTTCCAGCGACATTTTATTTCACGCATTTTATTAATATTTGGTGGCATTATTGGCCTCCTGTATATTAAAGCAGACCTGATAGCCTGCTAGGCTGTAAGCAGCCGTGGATATGTTTGGTTCTTTAGCCTTGCAAGAAAGTAGCGAACACTGGAAGGAAATTTCTCCGTAAATGATAAAAGATCGTTTCACATGCTGTAAAATTTGAGAACTTTTATATCAAGGACGCGTTGATAGGCGTGGGAAAAAATTTGCGTTCGGAATGACCTTAAAAATATATATCACAGTGTACTTTCGAAATATCAGTGAAGGATGTCCAGCGATGAAAATTTTTGAAGGAAGCACTGACAGCTCTTGTTGAGTAAGGAAAGTAGTATATATATATGTATATAAACTTTTATATGTATTTGGTAAACGAAAAGGATGTTTCTTAAATGAAATTAAATTCGTTAATCTAAAGTATCAACCACGGTAAACTTAATTGGTTGATGCTTAAGATTAAGGCAGTTTAAGAATTCCTCAACACGCGATGGTTGGCAAAATAGAACAAAAGTGTCGTCTACGTCTCGATTGTCGAAAACTGGCTTAAAATCAGGAGGACATTCATCTAACCACTTTGCTTCATGGAAACTCATAAAAATGTTGACAAGTGACAGTGCTAATTGAAGTCCTGTAGCTAGACTGTCTATTTGTTTATAAAGTTTAGCTGCATGTATAAAGGAGGTGTGCATTACAAAATAATTTTCGGAAAGTATTGTACACTTTGAGAGTGAAACCCATAAATTTTAACGTGCTTCTTGAAAATCAACAGTTTAGTTTTTGATCAAAAAGTTTCATAATTAATTGTACTCAAACTGTAATAAATAAGGGTTACAAAGTATGTTCAAATTTCAATAATGTTAATTGTGAATTTTAATTTTTACGCACATATTTTACAGCTAATGGGCTTCCGTTGGATATCATTAATTTACAAATTAAGAAATTTCTCTCGAAGCAATACGCGTCACAAGCTGTTGAAGAAAACAATAAAGTTCATCTGTACTGCTCTTTCCCGTACTTTGGAGCTCTAAATGAGGAAGTGTCACCTGAATTAAAATAACTTTGGCAAAATACTTTCATAACTTCCAGTTACGTGTCGCTCTGGTAAATAATTTTAAGATGGCTTTTTTTTCCGGTACAAGGATACGCTTCTCACTGATACGCGAGCCTCTCTGGTTTATTTTTCAGTTGTGTGCAATGCACATCAGCGTACGTCGGGTTGACTCAATTAAATTTTTTACACAGTGGCAGAACATCGGGGTAGAAGCTTCCGTACTGGAATTGGCACACTCCTCTCTCACTCCGCAGAACACAATCACCCCAAAATTACAATGTATCTATATCTTCTCCCGATTTCAGAATCTTAGATACGGCCTCTACCCTTTATGACCTTAATATTTTAGTCTTTCCATATTTCTAAACGAAAATCTGCCCTTAACAGTACTGAAAGTTCACACCCGCTGCAAATAATATATACAGTAGAGAACGATTTTGAAAATTTTATCTTTCTTTGACAAATTTTGTTTTCGAGATATCTTTTAGCTGTCATTAACAGTTTTTTATCTTTTATTTTAGGCACAATGATTTGTACTTTTTGAACTAATGATGGAGCTTAACTCAGAAACGTTTTCCGATTTAATATGATTTATCTTCTCTGAATTTTTCACGTTTTAAATTATTCTTATACATATATATACATATACACATATATATTCAAATACATGTATACACACACTTATATATATATGCATATGTATATCTATAAAGCCCACATTTTTTTAAGCAATTATTCTACGAAAAAATCAACTGAATTGCCTCAATTGTCAGTAAATTAAAAAACCAGTGATGGTAATACTAGTTTAGTGTCAAAGAATGCGCTCTCTATGGGAAAAAATAACTCATTTAGGAAACCAGGTATATAAATTAATCATCATCTTCATACTGTAAACTGCTTTTCTGAATGTTCAATTAGTTTTGTTTACTCAGCTTCACTTTCAATGTCGCCATTCGAGTTTCGTTTTCTTTATAGAAGCTTCTCACATCGTTTTTTTCGATTTCCTCTAAGCGTTCAGTAGACCTTACGCTGATCCTTTCCAATATATTGTTAATAAACTTCCAATCACCCTCCGTCTTATTTATAATTTTCAAAATTTAATTACTAAATTTATCTTTAATGTGAAATACTGTTAACCTCGCTCGAATGGAGCTTCAAATGAATTGACTAAGTAATTACATCTCTAGGAATAATTAGGTAATTGAGGAGTTAAGAAGAAGGTGTCCCTGGTGTGTGCCATGAAGCAGCGCTTGGCTCCGTCTCTCACGCCGTTACAAAGGTCATGAATTCCGGGCCAACTGCTGCCAGTACAGAATGCCACTGAGCTCGAGGAAACCATATTAAAACAATTCTATTTTCGAGAATAAAGCGATTGCAATTTTTATGGAATATTGAAATTTTCTACTGAGGGTCAAGATGCTTGAGGGAAACAATGTACAAGTAAATAATTCAATCCCATGAATTTATTTTTACTTCGACACCTGTATGAGGCGAGGAAACCATATTAAAACAATGCTATTATCGAGGATAAAGCTATTACAAATTCTGGGAAATGTTTATATTGGGACTGAGGGTCGAGATACTTGGGGAAAACATTTTACTGTTAACAATTCAATCCAGTAATTTTTTTTAATTCGAAACCTGTACAAGACATCTTTCTGCTTGAGAAGTGATTTAAGTGATACGACATTAATCCTATCAGAATGTTCCCCCCAAAGCCAAATGAAATATTTACTGTTAATTCTAGTTGATCCAAACAAGAAGCCAAAATACAAATTATTGCAGCGTAGACCTAAAATTTGTCGTCAGTTTATATTACGGGAGTAGACAATTATTCACCGAATGTCCCGAGCTGACAGCATTCAGTTCTTAAGGTGATTTGAATGAGCTTAACTCAAAATGAAGTCCTATTAGATTTTTATTCCGGAAGTAAAAGCTATTATTTTTACGATAAACTTCATAATTATTCTAAAAATTGTCGATTGCACTAGAAAGGAATAGTCAATTCAAAGGAACAGTTCAATTCAACTTTATTCATTTTCATGAGTAGAATGATGTATACTCCGCCCCGCAACTGCGCAGGCACCTTTGCTAAAATTGAATTTCATAGATGCTCAAAATTTGAATCTAAACAGTACCAGTAAGGCAGGCTTTCAAGTTTACAGCCTAGCTCTTACAACTCTGAAATGGAGGGACTTCCATCGGTCATCTACGTCATGTTCAAAGACACAGGTAAGACGAAAAAGATTTTCATTTCGACAAACAAGAACATTTACTCTGTGAAATTAGACATGCGTACGCAATAAGATATAAAGCTCGGCTACTGCTCAACAGCGCATCAGTATCGAATGCTTTCTACAAATTGTTTGAATTTAATTTTATTTTTTATGTTAAAAGCATTGTACGGTGCCCTGGACAGTCTGTCACTGACAAGGTGAGGTTTTGATTTAAATTTATTCTATTTTGACTTCAAATGAAAACTTTCTCAATGAACAGTCAACAATGGCTGATTTTAGAATGTTCATAGACTTCACAATTTGGATTTACTGTCAGTTATAAATGTTTTTTCCTGGCGATCCGCGTTTGTATGAAAAGATATTCTTCGTAAACCGTAAATTAGACTCTGATAGCAGTAGAAAATTAAATGTGTGGTAACGAATTAACCCATGAAATATTTCTGGTTACAAGCCTAATTAATTTATTTCCCTACAATGGCCAATGATTTAGTAGAAACCAATACAGAAGAGTTCTTGACAACCGGACTCATACATGAAGGGCTGTCAAGTTATTCCGGTTGTCAAGTCATCCGCATGAAGATAGGAATATTAAAGACCTATTGAAACGGAACTAACATTATTGCAGGGAAAGTTTGCAGGAGCATTCCAAACATAGAAACATTTGCAAGAATTGCATATTCACATTAAAAAACGAAACATCATGTTTGTGGTTAGACTAAATCAAGGAAAAACACAAGTTAAATTAATGTTTCTACGATTGTGATAAATATGAGCTTCATTTAACTGTTTGTAATGGAACTGTTTTACATTTTACTGTAAGTAAAGTAATTGAAAACGATTTCAATGAAAACGTGGTAAACAATGCTAATAATATTTATTGCAAGTCCTGTTGTCAGATGTCCGGTATTCATGATAGTCTGGTTGTCAGGTGTCCGGTATTCATGATAGTCCGGTTGTCAGGTGTCCGGTATTCATGATGGTCCGGTTGTCAGGTGTCCGGTATTCATGATA
>JACJUY010000048.1:26567-76584 GCA_014220935.1 Platorchestia sp. MABIK
AACTGCTGGAATCTCGTTGAGAGTTTCTCATACATTGCGTGGTCGTAAGAATCGGAGAGTTTTTCGGATACGCAAAACTAAATCAGAAATGTTAAATTAGCATGTCTTCTCACCAAAAAGTTGTCAAATCTCGTCTTCTTTCTAATAAATTCGCTTAAATTAGACAGTTTTGGCGGCAAATGAAAATCTGTTTGTACTGAACTGAAAATCGATGATGACTCAAAATTTGACCTTATGCACAGGTTTCTGAGTTTTTAAAAGCTCATTTATGTGAGTTATTTCTACTCATGTTATTTTATTGCGCAGAAATGCTGAAGGTATGTATAGTTTTATAAAACACTGCAAGCAGTCGTAGAAAAATGCTATCTGGGTTGACGCCATGGTAATTAAGAAAAATTAGTCCCTCGGCTTTGAATTCTAATGTTAGACGTTGAAACTATGTTGAATTATTGAATATTTGTGTTTGTCCATCACATCAGGTTATTCGTAGGTGCGGTCACAGCTTCAAATAGGATGACTTTCAAATCATAGACATATGTACGTGTGTGTACGTACTACGGAATAATTGTACATCAAATTTGAAAGATGATTACATTAAATTATCGGTTGTGTATGTTAACTTGAGACTAGTAATGTCGCAATATCGAATTGCAGAGGTGAGATCCCTTACTCGATTTTCTTCTCCGAGCTGAACTCACCCAAACAAATACCACGCTTGATTAAGTCACTCAGACTGCCAGGTTCGCGACTTTACCCAGATGCAAGGGTCGGATAAAATATCTGGATACACGCTGCGTAGCGTCCAATATTATGGGTGAGCAGCTACGTATAAATTTATTTTTTCGTCACCAATTTTCCATCCGAGCTTCGTCTGTCGCGGAACCCACAGGAGTTGGTGGATGGTTCATCGATAAAATTTATGTCCACTCACGGTCTCATCAACTTTTTCGTTTCTCCCCATTACTGGAAAAATTAGCATCTGCGAGTAGAAATAAGGAGCGTCCAGTTTCCTGCATGTATCGTTCACGTATGCAGGTATACCGAAATGCACGAGTAACATTATTGAAATGAGTGGACATGTCGTTGACCCTTCATCGTCGAATCGTAATCATGTATCGGTGCATTAATTTCATAGATTATATCGGGACTAGTGAAGAAGAAGTCTATCTTGAGTTCCGGATATAAATGTAATATCTCACGAGCTCGTATCTTTCATTAGATGAAACTTCGCAGATAACAAGTTCGTGCAGTTCAAAATTAGTGTGACGAACACAAGAATGACTTTGAACACTTGCTCTAACTTCCTTTATCAACGTATGCTCACATAATTGAGCACCTGCAGTGTGTTCCATTCACAGACTACTGTAGTTTGACATCGGTGTTCCCGTTGTGGTATTAGGAAGAAACTTCACGAAATTCGGTTGAAGGATGGTGGAAGATTTGCAAACGTTACGTCTCAAAAACTAGCGTAACTAAAGCAATTCAGCATTACTCACAATACAACTATTCTTCTTACTACAACGAATAACGAAAGTCCAAGTTCTGTTCTGCAGGTATGAATTTCAAACTCAATTAAGCAACCGAATTCCAAATTTGTATGCGTAATTTCCTTACCTCTTTAATCCTTTTCCAGTGTTATTCTAGAAAATTACAGATAAAAATTATCACTTAGTTATCACAGTTATGACTATTCATTTTTCTCAGGGGAGCTTAATTTTATCTATGCGCAATAGATCTTAATTTTCTTTACATAATTTAATAAAATTAATGCTTTCGCAACTCGGGTCATCACTGAAGATAATTGGGTAATTAGGCTACCCCGTGTCACCGCCCACGTTTACATACCGGCATGCGCCAGACAAGCACCTACACCTGGCGATATCCCAGGTGGTCAAGTGGTGCGAACGTGAGAGCTGCGACCGAATAATTGGAGCTCCTTTAAAAGTCTTGACTTTTTTTCTGTCTATTTTGACGGGAATAGGTTCTTTTTGGCTTCTTTTTCCCGAGAACTTGATGCGGTGAACGTTAAATAGCGCGCACTTTTTGAAATTCGTGAAATGTAATGTAGTAACTTATTTCGCTGACATCTCTTTTATTTATCATCTTTCGCTTCAAAACCTTCATTTCATCAAATCTCGTTTGGTGGAAGAATGTTAGTAATAAATGCTGCTCTCTGTTTGATAATGACTACAGCTTGGCAGTGGTAAGTTCTTGCTTCATGTATTTTTATGGTCTTCATTCAATAAATTTATTTTCAATTTTACACACAGTTTTCATTACTAACACTAAATGGCCTAAACAACAGTTCTAAAATAGTATTTTTTGTGGTTTCCTGCCTCAGTATCCACTAACATGATGCATCTTTATTCCAGCAAACTTTTGAAGAGAAACACAGCATTCTTGAAATGAGATTATGGTGCATACTCCATGTGATGTTAGAAAATGAGAGCTGAGACGGTTACTGACTATGTGTTCAGTAGTATTGCGCGTTTGTTGCTTTGTGATACAGTTACTGAGTGAAACAGTTATTTAAAAATTAGGCAATTAGCACAGAATGTTCCTAATTTTTATGAGTATGGCAACTTATACGCGTAACTCCATTTGGTTACATCCAAGGCTACGCGCTGATCTGTTTCTGTTTGTAATTGCGACGAGTTTGTACCTGCATGAATTATTCATCATATCATGTTACGTCGAAAAGAAGTTTTATGTTATCGACACTTTTACATGCATTACTTGGCGTATCTGCTCACAGCTACTCGCTAAAAGAACGTATGCAAAACGGTTCTAGCATATGCATAGACATGGCATAGTCAGCATGTGAAGAGATATTTCAAATTGCGGTCCCATTGTATCTGTTTGAGGCGGAAGCTGATCAGCAAGTAACTCGTGGACCGAACGATAGTCTCTCCCCTGCTCACTCATGTTGCTTTCGGGTCTCCAGACCGTTAAATTGCCTGTGGATAATTTGCTCACTGGCTCTCAAAAGTAAAAACTGTTTATTGCGCCTTCCTAAACATTACAGCTCCCTGAAAATGAAATTGAAGCAAAAATTTCATTTCGCGATAGATTCCATCATTTATTAAAAAGTACCTGAGACAAAAACAAATCTGTTTTTTTCAATAAGTATGATATCTCGCCCATTGGAGATATTGAAAAAAATAAATACATATTGATTGTAAAGCTACGATTGTTGGAGCGGCAATACAGAATGGAAGACTGGAGCGAAATTCAGCCACTCGAGGTGCAAAAATTTCTGGTCACAATCGAAGAAGTTTAGATTTTACGGTTTGGAGGCAAATAGAATCTGGCGCTGATCTGGCACTTTTCTTGGCTGATAGAAACAAGCACTGGAGATTTTCCAATAAACATGTCTGCCGACATCACTTTTGCTCTTCGATTTCTGCTGAGAGAACAGAAATGGCTCTTGAATGTAAAAAAATAAATTCAGTATAGTCACATAATAACCAATTCCATTCTCGTGATAAAATTTCCGAGAGTTCTGCATGCCTTGGGTAATTCGAAACATCGGGATATCAATTATCTTGGTTTCCTACGTTTTCTTGTTTTTATGCTTATATATCTGTTGATTAAATAGCGAATGATGCTTCCTAGCTCAATTAAATATCAAAACCCTAAAACTGTTGTGTTTGTCTGTCACATTTACATAGAAACTTCACCATAACCTTAGCTTACGCCGTCTTAATAAGTATTTATAAGCCCCGTAAGAAAATTTGTGGTTACATTAAAGAAACTTATAGATGTTTTGTATTAGACCATCAAGTTTTATTTCGAATGGTTCTTAGTTGAAAGCTTAGGTTTTAGATGAAAGGATCATTGTTTAGATGATCTTAGTTTTTAAACGGAATTAGCCCGTCTAGGGGAAGATGTAAGATTCAGAATTGAAGGTTAGGCTTTTCGTCTGTTGACAAAATAGGTTTTTTGTTAAGTTTTCTCCGGAGGATACAACTTTTGTATCTATGGGTACTGGCACTCCCAGAAGGACAATGTGAGATCCAGAGCTGATAATTAGGAAGGTTTTATTGTCTTAAAACATAGCCTACCTTTTTTGTTTGGTTATATACCACCTTTTTTTCTGTTCTCTGTTCTATTTTTCGGTACCTATTATTTTCTTCTCAACTTTTATATGGTTTCATTAATTTATTTCCCATAACCCTCCATTTCTATTGATACTTCCCTCAGGGGGAGACAACTGTTGTATCTTCGGGAATTAGCGCTCCCATGGGGAAAATGTGAGGTCCTGAGCTGAGAGTTAGGTAGGCCTTCTTTTTATTGGAAGAAATTTTGTTTTTTTTTGTTTTCTTAAGGACCATCTTTTTTCGGTTCACTGCTGTCCTGTTTTTCAGCACATCTGACTTTCTTATTCAATTTTAATCTTATTTCATAACCTTCCTTCGTATCTTACTGCTTCTATGCACACGGGATCCTTTGCGGGAACACCCTTTCTGCATAGATTCCACGTTCCCTTAACTGCACACTAAAAATCTTCACCCTTCCTCTCTTTTAATATCTTTTTTATGGTAAAGGGAGGCTAAAACTAACTTATCATCAATCGATTCTATAGATATAGATAGATTCCCCTAGTGTATGAATTCCCCGTTCCCTAGAATCCCCACTAAATGGGGCCTTCCTCCATCCTCTCTTTGAAACACCTACTTTGTGGTTAGGGAGGCTTGAACTAACTGAAGCAATCTAAGTTAATTTTATTTGGTTGAGAACATTTTTTAGGTTCACTGCTGTGCTTTTTTCAGCTCGTATTTCTTTCTTCTTCAACTTCAACAATGTTTTATAAACTTCTTTCAATCTTTATAATTCTTTGCGCCGAGTGTGAGGATGCACATTGACCGTAAATTCTCCGTTCCCTTCATTCCATGGTAAACGATGCTCTCGTCCGTTCGAAAAGGCATCAGTTAGTATTGAATTTCCTCACCTTGGAGCTCCTTTGTTGTGGTTGAGCAGGAAATTAACTTTTGTAATTAACTTCTATTTTCCTTTTTTATGTACCTAGTATTAAATTGCGTCATTGGCGTTTAAATTATTTATGATGTTATTATAGATTGAAGTTCAATGAAAATTTTATAAAACCCTTCATGGCACAAATCTCCATAGATCAGCTCAATGTTATCATTTTCATTAGCACAAGCAAGACTTTCCCGAATGAGAGCGACTAACGTACCTAATACAAGTGTACCACCAACTCCCCCAAACGAGGTTACGGCGAAATCAAAAAAGCGCAACACTTGGCGCAAATGCATTGAACCTTCGCGCTGGAGCAGTAAACATTCGTTACGTTTGCGTTGAATTAAAAGCTGTGCGACAACAGAAATGTAAGAAGAATGCTTGCGGAATGCGGTTTCACGATGGCTTTCACTAACAAAACTTTATGGATTTGTGTGACGTGGGAATTCGTAACTCAAACGTTTTTTTTTTGTGACTCTCAACATTCGGCCGCCTTTTGTTTTTACAGCCTCTTTACTGTTGACTTGCATTCAGGGGAGATTTCATTCTTTGATTTCACGAGCGGTGATTTTTAGGCTGATTTTTGTTTCTTGTTTGGTTTCCAGCGTCAAACTTTATTTTCAAAACTTTAGATCTGAAACAACATCTCTCAAAAATTTTGTTGAATAATTTACACTGGATAGGTACAGTTTCATAGTTTTTTTCGTTTGATTGTCGAGTTGCTTTCGATTGTTCATTCTGACCTAAAATCTCCACAAATGGTGGTGGGTCCACTACACCTGAACCCAAATAGATTCAGGTTCCCAACGTTGGAGTGATGATTCAGAACAGCGTGTCAACATTGTAGGTCGGTCATCATCACAAACTCAGCGAACACTAGTGCGTTGAAAACAGCGAATTTTTGTAAAAGCTCTCTGTATTTTGAGCTCGTGTTTTTAAAATCTGTTCAGCGAACACCAAACTGTTTAATTTGTAGCAAAAGAGCAACATAAGTGTGACTATTGCTTTCGGCATTATAGTGTGCACACCGCGTACGTGCGCACTATGAGGTCTGTAATTCGTGTTATAATCACATGCAGAACTTGAGTGATGATTGAGAGCCGTCATGAAACGATCATAAATTTATTTTTTTCTAGTTTAAGTGAAATAATTAATGCGAAACTTCAGCTAGATAAGTTTATATAACGCTATTATTCTACTATCACCACTCTCGACGGTCACAAAACGTCGAGAGTGAAGTAAAAAAATTCATGAAACTATCCCATATTAGAGTGCACTTGTGCGTGATTATTTATTTGAAAGATCGATTGTGAGAAATGAATTCACATTGTTCGATTTTTCATAAGTAGGACATCATTTATCGTTCATAGTCTCATTCATTATCGTTCGAGAAACATGTGTTCAAATCATGAGGAAACTTAAAGCGTTTTATTATTAATTTGTCTTCTTTGCGTTTTTCTTCGTGATGTTCAGGTTGTTTTCCCAGTTTGTCAGTGCTTTATTAAAAACTAAAATTATGGAAATTATCCCGCTCAAAATTTCAATTTTAAATTCAACAAGCAATAGCTTTTCTTGTATTTAATGTTAGAAAACGCTGTAATAGGGTTTTGTTCAAATATGCTCAAATGACGCTCGCTGTCGCTGGATTATTCCCGGCTGGATGTGAAGGCCTCGTTAGTGGAACTGCACTTTCTTCACTAAATGCGTGTCCCGCCCACCGTGGCATCCACAAAGCAGGGCTCTGAGTTTGTCCTCCATTTGACGATAGATTTTTATGAGGGGTTTTTGATTGCGTTCAGTCCTAACCTTTTCTGGCACGCGATCAGCTCATTTTATATCGGCCAACTGAATTACACAGTTTATTTTTTCCCCTCATGAAGTTGTGGGTCCCATCAAAAAATACTGAAGTAGTTTTCACGTGTCGAACTGTTTTTCGAAGACTAAATTTTGTTTCAAGAAAAAAATGATTGTTCAAAAACTCTTTTACACATTCACTCTAGCTCAAATATCAATCAACTCACGAGTTTCTAAAATTACGAGCTAATTTTATTGTTGCTCGCCTTTTGTCCGGTTCATTTGCTGAAATATCAAATATTTTTCTCACCGTGAGAGTGACTATGTTTTCATTGCGTTTGGCGTTCCAACCGCATTCTGCTGGTTCGTGTGGACTGCATCCAGCTCAATTGTAGGTTATAGCTTTGCCCAAGTGTTCGTACATGGTGAACCCTGATGCATTATTTGAATAGGGATCCCACCACTGACGAGTGTTGTGCGCAGGTGTGGCGGGGATATTGTGGTAAATATGCAATTGTGTCAAGCTTAGTGTGTCCTGATGAGGAGGTCTACGTATGTTTCGAATTAAAATTTACCACCTGCAAAGTGAAGGTTTGCAGTGAGTTGTTGTTATGCATGTGTTCACTATGGCATAATTACAAAGTGGCCATACATTGTCTGGCGGCTTGTGTCAGCGTGTCAGTACGCCAAATCTGCGATTTTAGATGCACGGTGTGAGAGCGGCTGCACTGGTTCTGGTGCTCTGCAATGTGGACAGTTTGAGTTTCGTGACCTAGTTTTCAAATCTAACTTTCTTCGGGAAAAGTATAAAAATCTGAAGAGTTTTCAGGAACGGAGTTATTTTTATCGTGAAGTATCATCAAGAAAGCTGCCGACTTTGATAATCATGGCTCGAAAGTGACAGATCTGGCAACCCATGAACAGAAGAGGATGATTCTATCAAGGATCACGTGAAGAGCGTAATGAGTGCTAAAGGGGATTTGACAAGTTCTGATCTCACGGAGAATGTGTTAATGAAGAGCATCTTCGTAAGCACACATGATTGTAGACTTGGCTCTCTCCAGAAGTATGACAGCATTGTAGCTGCATCTATTGCTCATTCAGCAACCCCAATTACAGGAGAATGTCGGAACTTCAGATTTTAAAATTACGAGTATTACGACAAATTTGACGGCTATGATGCCGTGGTGTTTAGAACAAGTTTTTGCTCTATTAACGTTCCGTCCGCGCGACATGTTGTATCACTCTATCAATCATTTTTACGTGTGCTCCAAAATGTGGTCTAAAAGAGAACTACGTGCGGGCTCGAAGGTGCAAAAGATTTTTCATAAAATCATAATATAATACAGCTTACTATTCGTAATATCAGCCTCAGAATCCATGTTGAAGCTTTTGTTTTTATTCGCCTGGAGAACTGCTACGGACTTCGTCTGTCTCCGTCTACCGGATGCAGGACACGCTGAAAATAACTTTCATTCAGCGTACCGTGGCGACTATTATGTTGGAGATATGTAGAGTCCTGTGCGTCAGGGGCATTGAAAGCTATATTGTCCATCTGTGACTCGTCTCTGTGTCTTGGGTTGACTGCGCTCCTATGCATAATGTTCAGATGCTCGTATCACAGAAAGCATGTTGTAGGAGACGCTTATACTCTGATTATAACCATACCAGTCAAATCCCTTTTCTTCTGTTTTTTCTCTGGTGTAGACATAACGAGCTTGGAATGTGGCTATCTTCTTACGCGTGTCACTGGTGTTTTACCTGTATGTTTCATTGTTTACCATGCAAAACGAACTTTGTCACAAGCAAGCCCTCTTTCCTGGGATGTCATTTTATTCCTAGTCGTTATATTTACAGTCATTTATATTGTTTAAAGGTATATGGGCTTATTTCCTTTTTCCAAGCCTTTCAGGGGGATACAACTGTTGTATCCAAGGGAATTGGCACTCTAGGGGCAAGCTGAGAGGTTCTGACCTGAAAGTTACATAAGCCTTTCTTTTGTAAAAATTGTATTAAAATCTACTTCTGTATCGCTGGTGGTAATAAATTGTTCAAATTATTTTAAATTTTTTTAAGATTTTGTTTTTTACGGACCATCTTTTTTGGTTCACTGCTGTCTTGTTTTTTCAGCTCTTGCTACTTTCGTCTTCAACTTTCATCTCGTTTCGCTCACTTCTTTCTCAACTCAACCCTAACACTTCGTATACTGATTCCTGTTCCCTAAATTCCACTTTAGATAGTGCCTTCATCCTCCCTCTGTTTGGGACGCCCTTGTTCCGGTTAGGAAAGCTAAAACAAACATATCTAATCTGATCTTGGTTTTGAAAAATGTCATTGTTATTGCCCTAGGTAAATTGCAGTAGGAAAAGGCACACTTCATAATTTACACTATTTCCAAAACATCAGATTTCTAGTCAAATATTTATAAATATATTACGGAAATGATAACCGTGCTCTGGGTAAAATATAAGCAGTTAAGGTGAAACGTGTTTATAGTTTCTTTGGCATGAAGAAAAAATAAGTAATTTATTAGTGTATCGGTTCCATTTTAATTACATGCATTTTCTAGTTCACGTCAGATGATGTTGCCATTCACTCTGAAATGTGGAACAACGGTTTAATTTCGTGTGTTGAAATATTGGAAGCCCGCATTTTTTATTGCTTGTGTTATTGCAGTGGAGTCGATGTTGTTTGGGCACACAGTCTCTCAACTTTTGTCTTTTGCCCAAGTATTTTTAGCTTTTCTGATTCAAAGAGGAAAGATCAAACGTTTCAATTACTTCTGTCGAGAGCTCAGTGGTCAATGACCGTAGAGCGAACCCAACCCTTTTCCGTACCCTCGCAATATCTCATCGTGTTCTAATAATCGCATCTTCTGAATATGTATGGTTCTTTTTTCATCTCCAGTGCGAAATCAATGGTTCATAATCATACCGACAATTCTTTCTAAGATTAAACTTCCAACTGTTCATACTGTTTTGCCAATTTTAGTATTGAACGTGGAAAATGTTTTACAAATTTTTTTCTGTTGTTGCTGAGCATAGAAAAGTCTCGTGCAATCAATGTAATTTCAGTTTGAATAAAATTGCAAGCCTCTACAACTGGCCCTGAAATAAGGGACCTTTCGCTGACCCACACAGTAGATCAGCGTAGTCATCTTCCATGTGATGAGTGCGCAGCTACGCACCGCTATCGGTTCGACATGCTTTGATAAAAATGTTGGACGTTTTGAGGGCAGTGTTCATGCTGAAGTTGTTTCTTGTGAACCGTTTATTTGGTACAGGCCGCTACTTGCATCAGATGCACCTGGTTAAGCAAATATCTACTCGCTTTCAGCTGCATTGGTAAAAGAAGACTTCCCTTTTGCGGCCGGCCAGGCTACGATTGTTTTGCGACGAAGATCTTTAGCATTGTTAAGATCTTTAGCATCAGACAACCCGAACAAAGCATGTATTAATGGAAATTTATGAGAAAGTCATCCCCATTTTCCGATACTTTATGTTGTATGTTTCTTAGTTATTGACCCTCTCCAATCGATAGATCTTTATACTTCTTATGCTGAATCTTTCACAATTTGGTCTTGAATCTATTACCGGAGTGAATCTATGCCAGACACCTAACACTGTTGTGCTCAATTTATCAATACGCGCTAGTGACCCGAGTCTTACTATCGGTATCAGTAAAAACAATCGACAGTCAGTACTTCTGTGCCTTTATTTATCTGCAGTTGCGCTTTGAGGTTACACTTGTGTTTTGGTAAGAGAGTGTTTCAGGGTTGTAGGGGGATGCAGTTCAGAGTTGCTAGTTTGTTTTTCTAGTCATAATGTAGATTTTTTATAATAAGCAGCATAGCTGCATAGACCATTCAGCGTCTAGCAAGCAACAGGTCAAAATTTCACCATGGCCAATTTTACTTAAAAAAATAACATCAGAATTTTGTATGGAAAACAATATTGTAATCTTGACCCAGCAGATTTACATCTCTTGCCCTCATGTGAGTTATGCGAGTTTGGCATAATTTTTATTCGTTATCATAGTGTATGGCTTTCCAGGTTTGCTTTAAATGTCGGTTCATGGAATAAATTTTACGTCAACTCAGGTTACAAGTTTAGTCTTCGTTTTGCCCAGCTGTGAGTGAAACCTATATCGTTTCCTGTGATGCAAAAAAAAATTGTTTTTAATAAGTTCAATTTGTAGCATACTAGCGTTTTCAAAGATTTGCTCTGTGAGGATACGCACAGCAAGTGAAGCAATCTTTATAATTCCAAATTCCGCTGTTTGTGGCCGCACGTTCCTTCCTGAACGCTCAAACGCATTCAGATTTTAGCCACTCGTTCAAACATTTACCTAGGACTTTTGTTTAATTCTCGTATATATATGGTTTTTTATGAGCGACAGATTGTTTGGATAAGTATAATATATAACTCAAAGCTCTGCTAATGAGCTCAGTTAATGAGCGTAATTGCACTTGAAAAGTTTACTGAGAAAAATTAACTCGGAAACTGTAAGTTTATTCAAATTCGTACGTGCGTACGTGTATTTATTCAACTGGAAAATAATTCACTTTTTGAATAGGGTCTTCAATAGGATTACAATCCTGAGGGTATTGTTATTCCTTCTCGCAGCGATTTTCTAGTCTTCAAGCACTACTTTAGATTAAAGTGTTCTATGAGTTTTCGTTCACTGTACATTACGCTACAGAGTGATTTTAGTACAAACGATGTTCTTATGACGAATCGGTGTGACGATGTTAGCGAAAACCGGAAAACCTCATTGCGCATGACGAAAAAATGGGATTTTAGTTTGTTACTTTTTTCCACCAGTTGTCGACACAACTCCCCTCAGGGGAATACAACTATTGTATATATGGGAATTGGCACTCCCAAGGGAAAAATGTGTGAGGGCCCGAGCTGAGAGTTAGGTAGGCCTTCTTTTTGTTGAAATAAAATGTTTTTTGTTGTGTTAAGGATCACCTTTTTCCGGTTCACTGCCGTCCTGTTTTTCAGTACCTACTACTTTTTTCTTCAAAATTTATCTTGATTCATAAACTTACTGTTTCTATGCCCCTTCTACATAGATTCCGCATTTCCATATCCTCATTCTAAATGGTTCCTTCCTCCTTCCTCTCTTCGGAACGCATTTTTTAGCGGTTAGGGAGGCTTAAACCAACACCTAATCTAATCATTTGCCACAACTACTGAGAATTGTTTTAAAAATATCTTGTGATTTCTATCGTGCGATTTCAACTCACATTTGAGAGGAAACACGTGCTTATCGTTCGCAGCAGTCGGAAATGCTCGCCAGTGAGCGGGCGTGCAACATTCATGAGCTCCCCCACAGTGCAGACGCGCGTGTTGGAGCCCCTGGACGTTACGTTACGTGGAGAGCGTGTAGGAGGCCCAGGACTCACACACAAGTGCGTGTAGTCCGACATGCCCGCAAATGATCGCTCTTAGCTTCACACGCACGCGCCTCTCCATATACGAGGCGCCGTAGATGAACCGATAAGGCGCTCATAAGGAGTGAAACTTGAGGCACATACTTCATGTTGCCAGTCGGCTGCTGCTTTGCTGGCAGGCTCATGCCCTGTTGCTTCATTAGTTCTTTTCTGCGAGCGTAGGCCTCGTGTACGAAGTAAATTAAAATTTTACTAGTGCCTTTTGTTCATCTTTCCTGCAAAACCTAGAGTCGGAGCCAATTTTGTTACAGATTTAGATAGCCACGTTAAACATCAGGTTGCAACCAAGTCTGATCCCATGTAGTTGAGCTGAACGAACTCGACTGAATATGATTCTCTGCCGACAAGTTGCTAGCAAGCGCACATGGAACTGCTATTTTATTCAGCGATATTTTTTGTTAATTGATTGTCAGTGAGGATTTACGCGAAGGCAGAGATCTTCTAATTGTAATGAACGAATTTGAACAATTGCAAACGTTTTTACTAATTCATATTCTATTGTACCGCTATTCAATATTGCCTCTGGCCCCAATTAACAGCAGTCATGTTAGTCAGGTCGATTGTATGCTCTATGGATGCCTGTATAGATGAAACTTGATTGGAAAAATCAGTATAGTTCTTAACTCATGTGACGTAAAAGACTGATAAATTAGGAATTGATTACCCTGCACGAACGGTCCCACGAGTAGCGCAACGAGATCTCGTTTGCTGGAGGACGATTATCTAGTTTGCCTCAACGTTTAATGAGAACTAATTAAAGCATAAACACGGGTGCTGGATTGACTTTTTCTGGGGAAAATTCTTAAGCTTGGACGGTTTTCTTATGAATTTAGATCACAAAACTCAAGATTGGAAATTTTGTTGCAAAAAATAAATGATCAGGCAATCTTGCCGCACACAAAAATAAAAAAGAATTAGGACACGGTTGATTTTAAAAAATCCACCCAACTGAACTCAACTTAAATGATAGAAACAAATATTGCTCACTAAAAATAACGCATCATATGAGTGTTTTCAATCTTAAAATTGTGTTTTGATTTTCTATACAATATCCACCAGCAAATTAGGGAAATCCGAACTATTTTTCATACATGCGTTAGCTCAACAATATTTATTCAGATTTTTCTAATGTGTTATGCACAGAATTACAACGAACCAAACAATGGTTTCTCTACCTCATTGACAAAATTAAATCCTTAGCACTTTTTGAATAAATTTACAATATACCGTAAGTGTCAGTGATATTAGGGTTATGCAGCCAAATTCAGGAGAAAATGAAGCGTGTATTGCTAAATTCGCTCATCAGACGCTTTCAGGTGTTCAGTTGGCTGACGGGTATTCCTATTTTAATTTTAAATAATCTGTCAATTAAATCAAACAATTTACGTGCTCTATGGAACATTATCGAATATTGTTGTGCGCTAGTACCCGCTTATCAACAACCTAATTCGTTGACACAAATGCCTTTTCAAACATAATCAAAAGCCATCAATTTGGATGGCTTGTGTGTGCTGGTGCTGTAATTAAGTACGAACAATTTAACCCTCGAAAATTGGCATTTTTTTATTCACATTATAGTTATCACAACCGTCGTCATTCGACTGGCGTTGATATCAGGTTGTCACCGATATCAATAAGAGGAAGGAACTGTCACTCGGCAATGAACTTCAAAGAAGTCATTAGGGAAGAAGTTTAATAAAAATTACTATACAGTATATCTAGGATATTTTCGAGAGGAAAAATGGTTCTTGGGACGTAATAGGGTTGAACTTCAACTTCGGAAGCAGCAGTGTTCTCAGCTGTTCTCCGCGCGTAGAGTGAATTTCTGTCATTTTTTTACTGCAACGGAAATTGAATGCAGTCATCTGAGGTGTGAGGAAGAAAAAGAGGATTCTTTTTGAATAAGTGTATTTAGACTTGAAGGGGAATCATGCAGGTATGCCACTCATTAGCTCTGTTTTCGTGATCTGAACGAAAAATTCGTTCACGTTAAAATCAAAATACTCCGAGAAAGGCTTCTGGTGAGTTTCCTCTGAGTTTTTTGTAAGTTATGCTTAACAGGTAGGTCACTGGTATTTCCTCCTATGTTTGATGGTCAGATGTTATACTCAAATGATGTGCCTTCATCTCTCCTGTCGCATTTCCTTTCATTTTCTTCATCCTTCGGTAACGAGGGTCAATTATGGGATCAAGAAATTGAAACAGTTCTGGGCAAAAAATACAAACCCAATAATATCTAATAATTCGTGGCTGGGTTGAACATATTTTTTTTTTAATTCCAATTTTTACCAATCCTGAATAGAGAAATAAATACTCGTCTCGAGAGAGACCAGCATCTTGTGGAACGAAAATTGTATATACTTGATCTTATCCATTGAATTCAAGGTCCATGAAGAACAGAGTTTTCAGTTCGATTTTCTTCTTGCGCTACTTCAAAATTTAGTCGCGTTTTACTGTTGAAAACTTATTTTGGAGGTCAAGTCTTTTTTAATTTTCCCCCCGTTTTTCATTGCGAAAACTACAAGCGCGGAACATTTCAGCTTTCTCCTCCAATACCATCATTTTTAGAACTTTTTTCCGCGTTCAGGTTTCAGTGACATAAATCTTTGTGCCTCTAAATGCAGCTTTAATATCTGTGCTTCCATCTTGTTGTGTAATTATGCTTTGAAATATTACTCTGAGCATGGTAGGAATGCAAGTCCTATGTAGCAGTTATTAGTACAGGGTTTTTCACTTGAATCTGACCAATTTCTCTTTCATTACTTAACTCTTAATAGCTCGATGGAAAAGGAAACTAAGATTTTGAAATTAATGTAGTTCATTGAGCAGACAAGGAGAATAAAATTTTTATTTGATGTTATCGCCTTTGGCTGCGCAAAATACTTCTACCGTTTCAAACTACTCTACGGCCTTACTGATGGCTTTATTAAAATCCGTGACAGCGTTGTAGAACTTTATGCGAGCTGTGGTCTCAATGTTCGACCAAAAATAATAATTCAGCGGGTTTAGGTCAGGCGAGTTGGTTGGCCAAAAGTCTAACTCCCAGAATAACCGTTTTACTCGCCATGTGGGCAAAGCCGAATCATTTTGGGATGTGAATTTCGCATTTATGCCTTGGCTTGCATCTAGAGAATGATTTACGTTCACAAGATGGTGCAGTAGAATTCGGAATTCACTTCTCGTTGTTGGCGAAGAAGGAGTAAAGACGTCACCCCCACTCGGAACCACGCTGAGGGCCATGACGCTTGCGAGTTTCTTCGCACCCATCGTGAGTTGAATGTAAGCACTCGAAGAGGCAATCCGGGAATCGTCATGTCTATTACGAGCTCTATCAATTTTATAAATCTTCTTTTGATTAAATAACTTGTATATCCATCCGTTAGTCTTCAACCAGTTCAAAACTTTCTTGCACCTCTCCACCTCTTTCTTGTAATTCTTTCATCGTATTGGTTAAGATATGCCTCCTACCTTGTTCATGAAAGGATAAACCAAGGTCTTAGACTGCTTTATGAATGATCGTGATGCTGACGAGCCTTTACTTAGCCATGATCGATAATAGTATGGTTGGATTGGCCTAAACTCGTTTTTTTAGACCGGCGACAAAGGGTGGTTTGAGAATTGTATTTATTCCTTGGCATGTGGGTGGCTCTGCAATCTTGGCTAAATTCGTCAGAACGATTGCGAGCTCCTTACGAGGATGCTGTAGGGATTTTGCAATAATGGCTGAGATTTTACCCGCCCGATGAAGTTCACAGATAGCTGAACTTTTTAATTGCTTCATTGCGTAATGCTTTGGCAACGAACTCTAAATGTTAATTACCGGGTTTATAGATAACTAAACAAAACTGATGCCCTTAAGTTTTGCCATCTTTCCGAAGGATCAAAATAACAAACGCTTTTAAATTTGTACGGATTCACCTGAAAACATGTGTATAATTTTTTACGCGTGAAGGAGATATATTACAGCAATGTTGTTACTTCTTAGCATATTCTTTGCCCCTTTTTTGAACTGGCTTGTACGGCGGTATTCATGATCGATTTATCTAATTCATTTGTAACCTTCTCCTATATGTAAATTTGGCTTAAAATACTCAGCGCAGATGCATTTTGACCTTTGATTTAGCAAAATTGAGAAGAGTCTCAAAAATATACGGTGAATAAAAAATTACGTAATAGCATCTTCCATACTTATCCCGCTTCTAAGCTGTTAAAGTAACTATAACGCAAAATGAGGAAAGGAATTCCATGAAAAATATAATGTGCGTATGAAAATCATTTTATGAAATATCCCAATGCTACAGACTGGCAGCGCGGTCTGAAGCTTAAATTTATGGAGTGAACTTATCTGGGCAAATTATGCTTGGTCATTTAGTATTGCTTCAGTTTGAGGGGTGGTATCTTGTCAGGAACTTAGTTTTCAGAAATGATCAGCGACAGCGAACATTGTTTACCGGGAGGAAAGAGGCATGCAACAGACGCAACAAGAGCCTGTGCATGGTGCCTCTGGAAACGAAGCCTTCGGATGATTGCATTGCTTTTCGTTTCGTTTGCAGTGTTTTCACTACGTTTCGTCTTATTATGCAGCGTGCGAATCGATAAATTTTGTGATGTACGCACGCTATGCTTGACTTTTCTTATTTATCAGAAGTTGCTAACCGGTTTCTGATTTCCCTAGCTTTCCCATTGAAACCGTTCTCATTTTGTAATTCGTGAGCGTGGTTTGATTCCATTGTCGTGAATATTAACATCGATACAGTCAAATAATAACTTTATTTATGTTGACTCAACTTCTTACCCACTTCTGGGATTTTATTTCAGCATATTTTTTGCCAAAATTTTTAAGGCATCTCCATCCACTGAGCAAGTCACTTCTTCGCAGAGTGTGGGCTTATGTTCCGATTAGGTTTTACTTCTCATTGTTCTTATTTTCATCATTTTATTTTTACATGATATTTTTCTTTTTAACGCATGCATTTTTGCTAAGAAAAATAGCACGGTATAGTTTGGGTTTTATTGAATTTTTCCGGTTATGTTTCTTTCTACTGAACTACATTTTGTAAGCATTTTCCTTGCATTCTTTGAATATCTTCGACGCACTTTTTATTTGTTTACTGTACTTCGTGCTGGCGTAGTGCCTGTCATGGCGCACAGGAGGTTCTTGTGTCGAAGAACTGGTACCTGCGTTTACCTGCAACCGTCAAGTGGGGTCGTTGTTCTTTTATTACAAACTCCGTTCAATGCAGCATTCTACTGCAGTGCTGTAGCAGCCAATAATTTAGGCGTCAACTTTTTTATAGATAAGTCTCATTGATTTTAGTACCTGTGTTCGGTCGGGATTTTGCCCTGCGGGATATGGGCCGAGACGCATTGCACCGAAGGTAACCCGTCTTCTGGCTCGAACTGGTTTTATGTTTGTTTATTTTCTTCTTTTTCGATTTGTCCTTTGGTGAGCTCTTCATTTGACCAAAAGTTATTGAAATAATTGATTACGGTGCAGTTATCTCTCAACCCTGATACAAACTTTTGCTCGATGAGGTCCTCTGATCTTTTCGTTCTTCTAATCTTTCGCCTCAAATTATTTATAATGTTTCTTCACCCATATCCGCGTATTTTTATCGTTCAACTCGCCCTAAGTAAAGATTTCTTGCCCTAATCTAATACAGGTAACTCTCCATTTATCCCCATCTCGATTAGCTCCTCTCGATTTATCTAGTTTTGTTTGCCTCCGTTAGTCCGCGTCATTTCGATTTATCCCCTCTTCGCGTTCGTCGTGTATTCTTTAACATTCCTTGTTAGGAAAAATAAAAAGACATTTCAGTAAATAAAGGCTTTTCTTTCATCTGTTACTCTGTTCAACGTGTGTTGGTTCTATATATGGGCCAAATGACAACCCCTATGAGTTCAATTAAAAAAGTTGATGTACTTTTAAAGAAAAACCAGAAAAAACAAAAATCAGAAAAAATAACATTGATCAATTTATTTATCTGAATGTTTTCATTTTTTTACTCCTTTGCTATAAGATGCTAGGATAATTATTCGTAGCAGCAGCATAAAGTTTCCTCTTGATGAACACGTTCCCTTTTTCTTTTAAACAAAATATGGTACCCCGATTTATCCACCATCTCTGTTATCCAGTCCCATCCCAGGAGACAAATCGAGAGTTACCTGTATGTACACAGGCATATTCAAGTTTAGATCAGAACAAAGCTTAGCGAACAAAAACCTGTGCTCTAAATTTATGGACTGAGGGACGACCTCCCGTGACGACAAACATAATATAACATCGAGAGCAAACATTTCCATTTTGCTGCTGGAGACCTTACCGCACAGGTCATTTCAAACTTTACCTGCAAACCAATTCCCGTTTTCAGAGATAAAAAATTCGGAATTTGGAAGACAGTTGACCTCTCCCTCCCAAATTTGTTGACTAATAGTCATCCAATGCGGCTGCATTGGATGAACGATCTGCAACGCTTTGCCTGTAAACGAAACAGCAATTACATTGTACTCACGTCAACTCAACGAGTAAATAATATTGCCGAGCTAAAACTTTGAAATGTGACAAATGCAATACCTTTTTGTTTTGTTATTCACGGACTATTTTCACCTAGAGAACTTGTTCCTTTCTTTTTCATTTTTTTTCTGTTTCCATGCACTTCTTTCTTTGTTACTGATTTTGTGTGTAAGATGTGGAGATATCTGGTGTGCATAGATTCCCTGTACACTTGATTCCATACTAAATAGTGTCTTCTTCCGTCCTCTTTTGGGAACACCTTTAATTCTGTTAAGAAAGCTTAAACTTACTCATTCAATCTAATCTAAATGAATGTGCACCCTATGTAAAAAAACAATATTCCTTGTTTTCGAGCAGAAAAATTGAAGAACTGAGCAGAAGGAAGCAAACTCTCTTGCATGGAGTTCAAAACCAAAAGATATCAAATATTAATGTACGAAACTGATACAAAACGTGTGAATTGATAAGGTTAGGTAAATTAGTTCAAAGCATAAATACATTATACAGAAAAATCACTGAAGCCAAAAATGCAATCCAAAATGGACGGAGGAAATAATAATGTACAAATTAGTCAGGTAACGTTCTGCAAAAATTTGGAGGGCAATAATAATTTTGGCAACCCCTTGGTAACAGCCATTGAATTTCGACATTTTCCTCTAAGAAGTAGCTGCGAAAGTCTTCGGTAAAGTATTTAAAACACACCAAGTCAACTTTCATCTGAAAACCTGTGCGTTTCTTCCTTTACAGGTGTCAGTGTCAAATGAAAATAACGTCCAGTAGAGTATTTAGGGATACTAAAAATTTCGCTCATGTCCACGAAGACAGTCGTGCATGAATGTATTTGCCTTCAATATAACGTGGTCTGTTTCGCTTAACAGCACCAAACGATTTCATTGATAATACATTCAAAGCAGCCAATAAGTTCCCCGATCTATAAAAACGCTTCATAATTAAACCGTAGCGTAAATCTGATGCCATTAATACGACTTCCAATTAGTGACTCGTGAGTTTTTCAGCCATCATGTCGGAGGAAGTAGTGAAAAATTAGCTCATCTCTTTGGGATGAAACAAAATGAATTCATAGAAATAAAAAGACTTGTAGCAGGTACATATGGTATAGAAGGTAGCTTCAATAATTAATCGTTTCATCGTTTCGACAATATGAGAAACAGAAAAATTAATTGACATTCTTTTTGAAAATCCTTGGCTATTTTTCAACTCAAAGTTGTGTGACTTGCACATGAAAAATTCCTCACCTGGTAAGAGATTGAATGATAGATTTAGTCGCGCCTAGTAAGTGTTGGAATATTTCAAATTGTTATGGGGAATTTTAGCCACCCGAGTATTCCTGACGATTCTTGATGATGTCACTCTCGACGTACAAGGCGCTCAGGTTTTTGATCAGGTTAGTTGCCAGTGGATTATGTTCTTGTTAAGCGTTTATAAAATCTCTGAAATATTTCTGAAATTCTCCAGATATGTGATGAATCAACTTGACGCACAGATAGTTCACGTGATGCAAAGTTGTCAAGTAGTTCGTTTTCGCTGTGCGACTTGACTGTTTTTATTTCTTCTACATTCATCCAAATTTTTGCTTGAATTCCGACGCTAGGGCCCCTTTGTGTTGGGTGCATTGCTGCAGCTTGCCGTCCGGTGCCTTGCATTCACCTGCTGCAGCCGTGCCTCCTGACTCTATAGTACCGAGCCTAAATTGGCCCTGGCTTGTTATTATCGAAGCCGAATTTGTGGTCAGTAACCGCATCAGATGCGCGATACTGGACAATCTACGCTGCCTCAGAGGGTTTTTGACAGCGGTCGCACTCGGGAGAAGAGGTGCAAAGGTTCGGCATTTTCAGAGTCGCAAATTATGAGGACGTTGTGAATTTATGAACGTTTTTATGTGATTACTGCATGCTAGACTACTTTCATTCTGTTGACTATTTACTCGTATGTTTGTTAAAATGTGGGTAAAAAGAAGTTTTATTTTGATGTGTGCTTCACTGAAACCCTGAAAGAAAATATATTTACGAAAGAGTTTCAATTGAGTAAACAATGTAGCAACCCAAGCTAGAACTGAACTGTATAGAGTAGCTTTTATTCGCTCAAGTGTGTGAGTGAGGCAATAAACAATTATCATGAAAGAAGATCTCTTTAATTATCTAATCCGTTGCTTCGATAGCAGTTCTATTCTAATCTATGTCTCTAATCTAAATTTTTGTTAAATGAATGATGGCCCCTGTATATTTTTGTTGCAAATTATTATTTTAAAATGTTCGAATATTGAACATTGTCTCTATTCTGGCCATGAGTTTGCTCAAAAACTCCAGAGAAACGCTGGGCACAAACAGCCTCACTCCATGCAAGAAATATTAATTACCAGAAACAGAATTATTTACCGTGGTAGGGCATGAAACTCACGTGGTTTACACAATAGAATTAGCTTTTCGGTTGCGTAATTCATTGATAATTAAATGAAGCCGATGATCAGTCTTGTTGGGGATGAGACTATCGTTTTTACTAATTCTATTGTGCTTGGAGATTTTAATTTTTGTGAGTCGAATCTATTGACACGCTCTATGATAATCACACAGCATTCATTCAAACTTAGTTAATATCAAGATTTTTTTCTTAATTATCTTTCATTTTTGATGGCGTAAGCACATCGTTCAGTTAGTCAAAGATTTTAGTTTAAATTGGTGCTCCCATTTCGAAAGTCATGTCCCCACACTTGCGTGTGGGTGGGGAGGACTCCATAGGTGTCTCATTTCAATATTCCAAGAACAGACCTCAGACCTTCAGTAACTATTACATGCTAAAAAATACGAACATCCTACTTGACAGTCCAGTAAATCACTCTAAACATTAACTTGACTCTAAATTTCAGTTTAACGACTCATAATAGGCAACATAATTCGTTACAAATTAAGGGCAATTGCTCAATGAGATGAATACACAGGTATTGCAAACAAACGAAATCTGATTGTTATGTAGCTAGGCGCAATGCATCTGAAGTGAGCCTAGACTGGCAAGTGTTACGGAAGACTTACCATATTTGCCGTGGGCGCTGTTTGAGACCCGCAACTTTAGTCTTTGACTGAGTTCGTCTGACAGAACGCATTTGCAGTGCAGGCAGCTGCTGAACGAACACTATGAACTTTGTGAGAGTTAAAACATGCAAATATTTTTCTCATTTCATTGCTGAAATTTTTTTATTTTCCCATGAAAAATCGTAGCGAGATTTTATGAGAGAACTGCTGCCTTGAAAGACCGCTGCCAGAGCCCAGTAATTTCAATGCTATCATCATTATCCTGCAAGGAAACATGCGCGAGCGAGGAGGGGTTCACAGGTACGAAATTAACGGTGAACGCAAGATTACATCTGGCGACGTGCTCGCTGAGTGAGTAGTACTTCTCAGAAATTTGTTCGTGTAAAAACGCTAAATTATGTTGCTGTGGGTTTCATGTTTCATGGTGACTGAAGTATTGGAATTGGTATGATAAAGTTGTCTTGAACGTTAGAACTGTTATTGCACATGGAGAAAGGTTCTGTAAATTTCATGGTAAAGATAAGCATTATTGATGTCCATGAATCGTCAGAATTTTTCTAGAGTATAACCTGAAATTAGTGCTGCACTCACATCAAGTGTTCAAGTGATCTGGAGAGGAAAAAATGACTGTTAATTGTGTACCCCAGGGGTTAAAAAATACTGGTCATTTTCAAGTACGCGGGACTATAACACAAATTTCATTTAAATCAACTGTTGAATTGAGCGTTTTATTCTTTTTTAGTACTTTGATGTGGAAATAGCTTTCCAATTAATTTCAATCATCGTAAATAAGTGGCTACTTAGAAGCGGCAATATAAAGTTACTGGAATTGATTCTAAATTTAAATTTAAATTTACATGGTAAGAATACTGATGAATAGTGACCAAGCAACAAGCTGTAGATGTGTACTGTTGTACTCGTGTACCCTGCCCTGCCATTAGAAATGACAGTTTTTTTTCAAGTTAAAACCCATTACTTTTGAATGAACAATATAAATACGTGTTCTTTGGCTTTTCATTCCTCTATTTTTATGCTAGAATTTTCAATCGTTGTAAAATATTGCAGTTACCAGAAAATTTTTGGTCATTGAGTGTGGTGTTAAGGGTACAACGGGAGTGAACCGACGGACAGACAGCGATGCTGACAAGCCAGGAACTAACAGCGAATTATTATGTTCGGATTTTGATTGATTTTCAGAAACTCCCCCATGGTTTTGATTTTCAACGCTAATTTGCTTACTATTTAGCACACCAATACGATAATTTTACTTCTTTTTTTAATCAGTGACATTTTTTGTCAATGATCTTAATTGAATAGTTTTGATGTCGTTATTACATGTACATATTGACACTTTCGATCACTTATCCTAAATATGATAAAACTCGATATGGTTACTTCAAAATGCGTAGGTGCTTCTCTTCTCATTTGTTGTGAGAGAAAACATTGCCCTGTGAGACTTTTCCTGACTTAGTGGAATTTCTGGCAGAGCTCCGGCACCCCAGCTAGTGATGCAAGCGGTCGTGACCGGAGCTGAATGCAAGCATGACCAAGAGTTGCTTAAAACCTCTTATTTTGTGGTCTCTGGGTGAGGAGTTTGTAAGGGCCTATGAAAATATATTTGTGCGCGATAATGAAGCAAAATGATTGACGGTCGTGACGGTTGCTGTGAAAGCGCAATGATACTTGATTCAAACTTGCAGTAATACTTCTTGTTCTTTACAACCCGAAAATATGGGTGTAACGATTGCGTGGCTCGGTGTGTCGCGACTCGGTGCTGCTCAGAAGACAACGCAGGCGATGGTTGAGTTACGGCAGCAGTGAAGCATCTAATTCCGAGGGCTTGGCAGACTTCTGGCTGTATTTTTAGTATGTTATGCTATTGTTTATAGATAAATCTGTATATCTTAGAAATTATTTTGCTTGACTACGTGAGCTACAAATTAAAAACAAGTGAAGAAAATGAGGTCTATTTAGCATTTCTCGACTGAGTTAATTAGACACGAATACACATTTTGCAGATTGCTACGCTAGTTAATCTAGATTGTGAAAAAAAATATTGGTTCACATTGTCGTTCAGAATAGATTCCAATAGATCAAGTACGACGTTCTGGAGGCGAAAAAGAAAATATTCAATTTTGTAAAAGTTTAATGACGCTTTTATTACTAAATTAATGACGTTTTGATCATTTCAGTGAGAATAACCCTTGTGAAAATCTCTCACCAGACATCAACGAAATTTTTACCGCAGAAAATTAGAACAGTGAAATAATGAGTAAGATTTGAGGGCATTATGAATTTTCGTTTTGCTTTTACGAGGTATATTAGAAACAAACTGTCCCTTTCAGGGGATACACCTATTGTATCTGTGGCCGTTCTTCTGTTGAAGTAGAATAGTTATTTTGCTCTGTTACGAACCATCTTTTTTCGGTCACATCATCTCGTTTCCGCTTCTATTTTTATTCTTTAACTTCTTTCCTGTTTCAATAAATTCACTCAATCTTTCTGTTTCGGTGCACAAAAGATTTCGGTGACACATAGTGCACAAAATCCTCTCTCCCTGAATTCCGTCCTAAATTTCTTTTCTTTTTTTCAAGTTGCAACCCATAGCTTTTGAATGATAAGTATAAAACGTCTCCTTTCTTCCTTTGATTCCTTTATTTTTATGCTAGGATTTTCAATCGTTACAAAAGATGCAGTTCAAAATAATCAAAAAAATTAAAGAAATACGTTTTTTCCCCCTGATAACACCATGGTGAAATTAAGGAGGCCCAACCAATTTATAAAATGATTTAATCTAATCTGTATTTATAATTAGGCATTTTCGAAATTGAAAGACCTTACAAAACAGAGCTTAGAAAATTCAAATAGCATCAACAAATTGTGAAATGGTAAATTCTGAAGTTATGAACAAGGGGGTAATGGATATGAAGACTCTAATTAGCCTATGACGCCGTGTTTGTGATTTTGAAATGATCTAGGAGCAGCATCAAGAAAGTAGAGGCATAAATCGGTTGCAAGCCGAAGAAAATTTTACTCATCCTTGTAAAAATGAACGAATTTCGTTTTTCGTTCGTTTCGTTCATTTTGTTTCGCTTATTTTGTTTTTTGAAATTTCGCTAATGAATATTGTTGTTTCCTCCGATACTACTCTTTTAGCTTTTGCATCATTTTTGTGACATTGGTCGAGAAATATATCGATCATTGGTTAGATTTAATTTTAGCTCAAGATTCAGAGTGATATTCTGAATACGTACAGATGGAAGAAAGATCATTTTGAGTCCTACTCACTGACACGAATTTGGCAGTGCATTTCTTTGGTTTTATCGACTATTTTCATGATATTCCACACCTTTGCTCTTCTTGCGGATGCAACATGTGCTATGGGAGTTGCCTGCTTATCTTTAGGCGAAGATATGGCTTGCTCATGAAACTGAAGTTTATGCGATCTAAGGGCATCTTTGTCTGTCTGTCTGGTGATAAGACGCATGATGAACCCACTTACACAATATGGAAAGAATATCAGGTTGTTTTAGTTATTTTTAGCACTTTCAGTGTCTGTTACATATTCGGCACTAACTATTTTTTCCTTGTTGATATCCTGGATGTCCAATCCTGCTAGGAATTCACTAATATTACAAATCCATAGTGGTAGTTTAGAGACATCCTTCCCACTGAATCGGCCTGTGTATTTTAAGCGCGGACTGAGAACCAACCACATGCGTTTTTTAATTTGTGGGTCCTCGTCTCTTGTCAAGCCCGCACTTTTATGTTCGTGCGTATGGCGACAGTTTTAATAATCTGCGTCATCCCTAAAACAGACGTGACGCATCGTTGCTCGTTTTGGAGCGCGTACCGTTCTCAAAATTTTTCGGCACTCATCTGCTGGTCTGTAAAGCTTTCCGTACACTGACGGTCTTGTTCAGTCATCGGCCAACACTCGTGACACATGTTCAAGTCTCCTGTATCAAGGACTCAGTACTTGTGGCTTGCACAGCAACATGTGTAGAACATGTGCTTGTTTTTCTGGCTTCTGATGAGCATTCAATTTCGTTTTCAATTACTGACACTGACTGTTAATGCTGAGCACTCCAATATTCCTGCCCCTCGGAGATATACAACTAATGTATCAATAGGAATTAGCGCTCCCAGGGGAAAGATATGAGGTCCCGAGCTGAGAGTTAGGTAGGCGTTCTTTTTAATGAAATGAAATGTTTTTGTTTTGTTAAGGACCATCTTTTTTATGTTCACTGCTGTCCTGTTTTTCAGCACCTCTGACTTTATTCGTCAACTTAATTTTTTATTTCTTTACTTTCCTTCTAAATTTACTGTTTTTAAGTGCATAGGATCCTGTGCGGGAACAGTCCTTGTGAATAAATTTTGCGTTCCCTTAAATTCCATAGTGAATGGTGCCTTCATCCTTCCTCTCTTTGAACATTTTATTTATGGGAAGGGAGGATAAAACTAACCTATAATCAATCAATCCAATATTCCGACCACGCTAGAATACTCCGTCGCTTAACACATGGAGAGTTAAATTTTTACACTCCCTGTAATTCATCGAATGTTTTGTTCAGTTCTTCGAGAACTTTCATTGGTTCATTAGGAAAAATTTTCAACAATCACGTTCAAGAAGAAGCTTGGTGAAGCTTGCTAAGTTTGAGACTAGGTTAAATGTACTCGGTTAAGCATAATTGTACACCTCATAAAAGCGTCGATAGCATACCCTAGATATTGTTGAACTTATTCGGACCAACGAGTAGCTTTGCTTTGATGTGTCCATCGTAAAAGCTTTAAGAAACTACCTTCTTGATGCCTCACTTGTGGTGAATAAATCTTTGAAATTGTTTGAATCGCTCCAGTGGTGTTACCGTTGACTTGAAAAGTAATTTTTCTGGCACAGGTCTTCGTAGTGACCAAGCGGTTAAGAGTGTTCGCAGTGTTCATCGTGAGAGCCTTCAGAAATTCTGCTTACCGTGACTAAAATATCGTCGAGACGCTCCTGTAGGTTCTTAACCCGATGTCCATAGACTTGAGCGAGATGGATGGAAGACTTTTTTATCTGAAAGTATTGTGCGCCGACGACGTTCATGGCCTAAAGGAGAATAAGAGTGTGTGTTTTTCATTCATTTTCGAAGGCATCTTGAAATACATCGCATGCGTAAGGACTTGGTTCCACCATGGCGCAGGCTTAAACTGTTTCGCGATATGGTGTAAGTAGAAACTAGTGACGAGTTTTAAGCGACATACTACGGGTTGTGAAGCAATTTATAAATTTTTGGTTTATGATATCGCTGCATGTAGAATTATGAATTGGATTGAGGCTTGTAGCTTTTCAATGGAAAATGTATTTTGTAAAATGATTTAAAGAGGAAATCCTTAGTTTGATTAGTTCTCTGCCTCCGTGGAACCAAGATTTTGTGGCTTAATTCGAATAATAATTACAAACTGCAAATCGAATCAGAATAACAGGGACCCTTAGGAAAATGAAAAATTTCGATTATTGTTGCAGAATTCACGTGTGTGCGTGTTCTCGCTGGTGCTGGTGCTATTTTCATGTGACCGGCTTAGGGACTTGGACAGCTTTTGGAGGTCCGAAGGCAGGAACGGTGCCACGTTACAATTACTTTTCCGAAGTTAACCTCGATAAATAATCGTTTTAAATTTTGTAAGTAAAATTGTATCGAAGACTTAGAATTGGAAGTAGAACAAAGTGGTTTAAGTTTCGGAAGAGGCCTATGATGAACACAACGGTAATTCTAGTACATGAGTAATTTTTCATTTAAATTCACGTTGGATTTTAGGATTATGATAAATTCTGCGCAAAGTCAACCAACGTACTTTGAAAGTTTCTTACCGTCTCTTCAATGTCTCCGAATTTGATTCCCTATTTCTCGTGAAGGATACAAGTTATCCATGGTTCTTTGTTCCGTGCTTGTATTTAGTCATTTCGTATGCTGTTCGCAGTGCACTCTTCGTCAGGCAACGAGCAGCGCTCCAAGTGCTTTTTAAGAAACAGCCACATTCAAATATTCGCTCACTTCCCGGTAACTTTACTTAAGCAAATGTAATTGTAGTACGAATAATTTTTCCAATTGGATTGCTTTCCTGTTCTTTTGAACCACAGAAAGTGTACTATTCGAATATATGGTGTGTGGACAGCGTTTCTCACACACGTCTGAAATGAACGCCAAAAAATGTGCATGGAAAACTAGAGTTTCTTAAAAAAAATATACGTGCCCAGCACTCCTGAGTACATGAAAATAATCTAGTATACTGGCATTCAACAACACTGATTATTTTTGTTAATATAATAGGAAACGTTTCATTATATGATAAAGAGGCGTTCGTAACATTCAGGTCATCTATTAGGTTTAATGAAGAGGATCCTGTTCTCAATGAAAGAACGCTTGAGCGCCACTCAATTGATATGAGCGCTCACCACAACGCAGAGGGTGGGGACCACATCTGCACTGTCTCGCCCCGTCTTCAGTGCAGCCTCGGACGTTGCTTTTGCACGCACACTGACGCAGCAACAAGGGAAGGGGGCCTGTCGCTCGGTAGGATGAAGGCCGCCCTTTGTAGACGTTCGTGTCTGTTCCTCGTGGTGGTGAACTTCGTGCGGTTGAAACGATCTGGACTCGTATGATCATCGGTCTTTGAGGGTGGAAATTTGTAGGTCGCTCTTTACTAGCGTCTTACTTGATTTCATTACCGTGTGATAATCTTCTTTCACAACTTACTGTTTCTATGCCCTTTCTGCGTAGATTCCGCGTTTCCTTAATCCATGCTAAATGGTGCCTTCTTCCTTCCTCTCTTTGGATCGCATTTGTTGCTGCGGGTAGGGAGGCTAAAACTAACGACTAATCTAATCTACCGTGTGATTTAATGGCGCAACAAGAGTGATGAATCCAGTAAACGGGTCGTTCATATTTTGAGGCTGCACTCTGTAATACAACGCAGCATTGAAATTTTTTGTTCACGTGCTTGTGAAAGACAATGTTTTACGGAGATCACACAAACAATACATGATCACAGCAAAATTTCAACAACTTATTATCCACGACTCTGGAATTTTACTTTTTGAATGAAGCGTTATAAATAATTTCAATTTTCATCATTGATGCTTGGAATTGTTTTTATCAGCACTCGAGATAATGTCATCAAATTCATGTAACTTCAATAATTCCTAAACTCGTGGAACTTTTATCGTTGCCGGAGTTCACTCAACCGACCCACAACGATGGATGCGGTTGTTCCTGTTGAGGCGGCGTCTGCCCTGTCCGTACATGGCAACTTCTTCCTTCGTGGTCTCTCAATGTAGGTTTTAATTGCAACTCGTGCTAAATGCTGCATAAGAGCGCTCGACTCGCTTCCTTCTATTCTTCGCTAGCGTCATGCGTGCTGCTGCTGTGATGACCAATATATCTGTGGTTTTATTCGTGCTGCATGCATAACTCACCTTGAAAGCTAATGTAGCTCTGTTTCATACACGACTTCACACGCCATCGTAAGAACTTGAAAAAATTATCTGATGCCTATAGTACGCTGACTTTTTTCGGCCAATTTTGCTAAAATTGAACCTGCTTGATACTTCACACGTAACGAATAGTTCATGACTTAATTCCTAACTTGGTTGTTCCTAATGGAAGAAATGGTTCTTTGTTATATTTAATAATTATTTAGGGTAGATTTTCAATGCATCAGTGAAGTTTTGGAATACGTGTCCCTTCAGGGGGAATACAGCTATTTAATCAATGGGAATTAGCGCTGCCAGGGGGAATATGTGAGGCCCCGATCTAAAAGTTAGGTAGGCCTCCCTTTTCTTGAAATAGAACACTTGTTTTGTTTTGAGACGGACCATCGTTTTTTCGGTTCACTGATACCCTGTTTTTCAGCCCGTATCACTTTCTTCTTCGACTTTGATCTTGTTTCATGAAAATTTTTCTCAGCTTACGCTTTTTATGGACCTTGAGATTAGATTCCTCGTTCCCTTAACTCCATTCTAAATAGTGTCTTCCTACTTCCTCTCTTTGGAACGCTTTTTTTGCGGTTTGGGAGGCTTAAACTTACATATAATCTAAACTTTTATTGTATTGCGTGTGGAAGTAACCACTACGAAGGCATTCATGTCCGTTTTCGTTGGTCGGATGAACCAGTCAAACGAGGAGCTTTTCCCACAGTCGTGTTGTCTGGCTGTCTCATTAACCAAATTTCCCAAATGTCACATGTTCTTCATTTCTCAACGAAGTATTTTCATCAATATTGGATCCTTCACTCTTTGAGTATCGTGTAAATGCGATTCCCTTTGTTGAGATGAAGCAGACGGAGCTCAATTTATTCGGATTGATGATGGTTTTTGGTATGGATTCGACGTGCGTAGAAATTACTGCCCAACCAGCTTATTATTGCGATTTGTCTTATCTCTATTCATTTAAAATTCGCTCATAAATATGACCACTTTTTTAACTGGTTGTGTTTACGTTGAGACCGGTTCTCTGGAGTATGAGTCGGTTACTAAGCGCTTGGTGTTGGATTTTTATAGCTTAACACAAATTCATGTTTGACTACCCGGAGATCAAGGAAAAGCTTTTCTACCTCACATTTTATACGTACTTCTCAGTGAATTCGTGTTAATTTAATTTGAGTCAAAATTCAGTACAAGATCGTACTACATGAAGTCTTGATTGATAGAGGTTCGACTTTGTAGTGACTCTGAAGACATCAGGTTATTCTACCAATAATTTCTTCTACATATAGTTTTACCATAGATATTCTCTCCTTTCCTTCTCAAACAAACGCGCTAGGAGTGGCGCTGCAACTATCTACTTAGTTCAAATGAAAAACGGATTACAGCTACGAACTTGCTTATTTCGCAAGGATCTGAAACTAATATCTCGATACAAACTGATCAGAGGGGGCACAATTACTATTACATCCTAGGTTCCTAGCTGAGAGTTGGGTAGGCTGTCATTCTTTTTTAAAAAGAAAAGGCTTTTGTTTTTTGAGGATTTTTTTTTCAGTTAACCGCTGTTCTATTGTTCAAAACTTATTTCCTAACATACTGTTTTTTTTGCGCAGGAGATCTTCTGTGGGAATACACCTTGTGAGTAGATTTCGCGTTCCTTTAACTCCATACCCAATGACGCCTTCATCCTTTGCCGGTTTGGAACACCTTTGCAAGGACATTTTAAACTAATAACCTGTGATCTAATCTCAAAAACACAAACGTCTAGAAAGACAACTGAAATTCTGCATCTGATACAACGTGTTTTTGGAGTCGCTGAAATGCCTTTTGTTTAGCTGGTAAGTAGCCAAGTTTCGGTAGCTTTGCATCAGCCTCAATGTCGTCTCGATCATTGGCTAGATGTTGGGAAACGCTCGAGTCATCACTGATGGTACCTCCCTTCATTCTATTCTCAAAGTCGACTCAATCACCATAAAGACTGTGGCGATTAGTTTGACTTGGGAACAGCGGTGAGGAAAATTAGATTTAGCGGTCGTAGCTGCAACATAAATAATTCTTTCAATGTGAAACTAAATAGATCAATGAAAAGAGATCCATTTCAAGCAATAAGACGATTGACACGTGAGAGAGGAATTTCGACTTCGTGAGTGAATTGAAAGGGCGATGTGATCAAGACGGCTGGCAAACTGAATCGTGCGCAAGATCTGTGGAAAGAGGTTTGAAAGAATTCTTAACACACTATGCTTAGTTTTTTATTTAGAAGTTGAACACGTTTAAACTTGAGTTTGTTATACAACTCAAATTTAAAGTCAATTTTCGTTAGAAATTTTGATAATAGCAAATATTAACTGGATTGTGCCGTCATTTAGTTTTGATTAGGTATTTATGAAAATTGGGTTAGTGACTCCTGGTCGGTCAGTAGCATTATGAAAATCCCCTCCGTGACCGCCGGCTGCTCACATCGCAGTCAAAGTATTAAAATCCTCTGGAATACCATGGAAAATGATCCTCGAGTAGCGTTTTTATCGAAACGAAGTAAATTTTACGCGGGCTACTCATGAAAACTAATCAGCCGTAGTCTCCCAACAGATATCTGCTAATGAAACATGTTATTTTTTTCCGATTTGTTCGATCACTATTCAAATGTTCGTAATTGTGGAGTGGTTTCTCTATTTTCTTGTTCGTAGGCAAGAATAGTGTGAACATCCCATTAGAATCGCTTAACTGAGATGTTAATGTGAGTTGCAAAATTTTAAATTGAACAGTTTTTCATTTTGCCCCTGCCTTGCCTACTTCATTCATTCAAGTATCGCAGTCCACTTGCGGTGACAATAATATTACAGAGACATTATTACGGAATGAAAAAAAAATTTTATGCAGTTTGACTTACGAGAAGCCCTAAATTGCTTATGGGTAATTCGAATTAGTTGATTAGATCAATTTTGAGAGACATTTCATCAAACAGTGAATGGTTTTCTTCAAAATTGTAAACACAAAATAGCCCTCCACTTATTTCGTAGATCACTTCCGTAAACTCATTCTTCTAAATTTCTAGCCTTAAAGCGTTCGCTTATTATCCTGGGTGATTAGTTTCTTTTCCTCTCCAGTACGTAAATCTCCACCACGCGCGCATCTTTGTCTGTGACAGCGGCATCACTTGGAATTGCTGCACCTTCAAGCCTGAGATGGCGACCCTAGCTTTCTTTTGTAGCTGTCAAGCAAATCTTGCAGCTCATTAGCGCGCGATGTCTTATCTTGAGCGATGCCCCTGAGCATCAGGCACACAGTCGCCTTATTGTGTGACCCTTAACAACGCGCTTGCTCATACCTAAATGTTCTGCTGATCTCCGTTATTTCTATTTCAAGCCATAAATTATCGGATTCAGAGGACTTATCCTAGGCGTCTAGGAAGATATAATGTAAGTCTGGTGTTCAGTTGAGACAACAGATTAAGTGTCTTGTAAAGCAGACGTTTTGTAATTTGTAAACGCAACTTTGGAGGTCGGGTAAGATGGATGGCTCGTTGTTCGGTGTAATACGCGAATGTTTGAAGGTCTGAGGAAACGCACGCTTCTTGATCTTTTAATGCGTTTAAAAACGCCAACCTGCGTTGCGTCAGAAAAGGCTTAGTTTTCTCGAGACAATATTCGTGTTCCTATGAGAAAACATTGTTTCAGAAAATATCTGAATTCAGACAATTGGATGACTAATGTTTGAAGCTCGTCACGATAAGTAGTGGGAGGCGCCTTACCAGCATTTTTTGCCTTTCATGATAGTGTAATTTGCAGCTAATTTTTGCCATCGTTGGATTGCATCAGACTTGATTGACACCTGCTGAGTTCTTCAGTTTTTTATTATAACCCAAGTAATTGCTGCTCGAAAATCTTATGTACTCAACTTTTGCATGCAGGAGTTCTAATTTCTTGGCATATTGAAGTCTGCTCTCTTGAATTATGCGCAGCTGCATTGGACCACTTTCATGTTGCTGGATGTAACTAATGGGCAGCCTTCACATGCTTAACTAAAATTACCACCCATAAAAACCATCCGTGGGCATGAGAAAGAGCCCAAAGTACATCATTCGAGGGAACGCTGTTGCTTTGAAGTCTTTGTTAGAAAAAATTCCAATGCTGCAGCTAATGAGCGATTTTTGCAATCGAGCTATGCCTTAGCCATTGATGAAGCCGCGCGACTTTTTTATGAAGACAGTTGCTATGAAGAAGCCTCGTGTATCTTATTTTATTCTTATGTTTCATTTTACGGACACGCAGCTGGTTGAAAATTGTCTGCGTCAACATTGTTCGCAGGATTAACTTCCCTGACGAAAACCTGTAATTGCAAGTCTTCTTTCGCTATTTTATTGGTCTTCGTCCGCGACTCGCCTGTCGAACAGGGTTCATTGGTCTCTCATTAGAGATGGCGTCCCATTGAAGCCCGCGACTCGACTCACTTTTCAAACCAGGCTTGGAGATTGTCAGCTGACAGGATTTCATTATCTTCTGATCAAAAAACACCGTATTTTTACCACTCAATTTGCATAACCATGGTCGAAAGTAATCACTGAGGTAGACTTTTCCGCCTTTTATTCAGTCATCTCATGGCGACGAAATTACTCGTATAACCACCAATGTTAAAGACTTCTAGATAATTCTCAAAATTTAATCCTCGTTTGATTCTAAATACGTCATGTGTTATGAGGGACGTAGAAAATCAAGACCTCAGCTTTCACGTCGATAAAGTTAATCGAAATAATTCGAATAACCACCAATGTAAAAGACATCTAGTTATTTCTCAAAATTTAACCCTCATTCGATTCTAAATACGTTATTTCTTATAAGGTGCGTAGAAAATCAAAACCTCAGGTTTCATATCGAAAAATTTAACTTTATACGCTACCGCCATCACGCGCCGTGCATGGCACACGGCTTCCCGTCCTCGTAACCGCGCACCTCCATTGCTCAATGCAAACATTAACTGCGCGCTTTGACACGTTCGTTGCGTTTCGGGCCATGTGTGTCACAATCGCTGGATTTCTAATTCACGTTCTGATATAAATGAATGACATTTCATTCGTTTCGTGACCTTTTTAATGAATAACTGTTACCATACGAGGTGAAATGTTATCGTGCAACTGTATTTTCAAATATCTTGGAAAAGGTAAAATTCGAGCGGTTAAGTCGATTTCCCTGTTCTGCTACTTACAACCTATCCAAACCAACCGTCAACAGCCTCGGATACGCGATGAATGTGTTGAGATCTTTGTACATTGTTGAGACTTATAAATCTTGTTATGTTATTGTGCAAGTGCAATACATTAATATCGTACTAGATGCCAGTACTTCCACACACCCAGAGAGCAGAACTCAACCTATCGGCACGAGTCAACATTAGATGCAGGCTCAGCATAGGACTCTAACTCGGATATAGATGAGGTTTAAATGTTGACCAATTCGACGAGCATATCATTAGAAATTAATTTACTGCAATATTCGCATTGTTAGAGTGTCGGTAGATTAACTTAAGTACCGGTAAATTTTAATGGTAATATTAGATCGTTTCATCGTGAGAACTTTCTCCGAACAGTTCTCAAACTTTTCAATCAAATTTGAATATGTTTGTGTTGGGATATTATTCCATTCTTCAAAGTCTACGTCTTTCAATTTCTGAACATGTTATTGGAGTTCGACGATGTGCTCGAACTTTCCGTTCTCGCTGTAAGTTTTCAAGTGGGTTCGAGACGAAACTCACTAAAGGCTTTGACAAAAATGTTTTTATTTTCCTGTAGCCGTGCAGGCATAACTTTCGACCTACGATTGGGGTCACTTTCTTGCTGGAATAAAAATCGCTAGTCGGTCTCAAAATTTTACCAGATAGCCTGCGATTTTCGTTTAGTCTCTTGATTTAATTATCAGAGTTCATAGCTCGTTTTATTACACTCAAATCACCAGTGTCATTTGAGCAGAAATATCTCTGAACATCATGCAAGCATCTATGTATTAACTGTCGTCACTGTGTTCTACAGAAGAAAGTTCTACCGTTCTTAACTCTTTCATCACTCTGTGGTGCTTGTTCCTGAAAGCAATTTCTTTTCCTAAAAAGTTTCGATAAAATTTTAGAGCGGAGAAAGATGACGTGGCTTGGGAAGAACGTACGACTGCATTTTAGGCACAGCCCATGCGTGTGTCCATGTAGGACACCTCGTTGATTTAAAGTGTACAAGTACCATGGCAGATACTCTGCCCATCCGAGCCTTTAGCTGTGTTCTAAAACACAACTCTTGATTTCATTTTAACCAGGCAGCATAGATTACGTTCAGTTCTTGGTGACCAAGAACAAAAATTAGTGAACATGAGTGGGTAAACGAATAGTATTTTCTCAAACTCTACATTTTTCCGCTTTATTTCACATTCAATTTCGAGGATCATGATTCAAAGCTTCACAATAATTACTTCCCTTGACATTTTTATCCCAAATTTTAAGTCTGTTACGAAGGATCGTGAGTGAAATCCCTAGCATCCCGACTAAAAGACTGTAACCATTATCGCGTTGCAGGCTGTCTCAATTGTTGGGGCGTAAAAGCGCGTTTTATCGGTCGAACGAGCGGAGCGTTCCGATGACTGTTGTCGTCGGGGCATTGCGAGACGCGCTGTGCACTCGCACTCGGCTTGCTCGTTTTTATTATAATATACTCGTAAAATTCATAAAAGGGAACTAGCATTTATTTTTTAATTTTTTGAATCCCAGAGATCTTGCTTTTAACTGAAAACGCTCTCCAAAGTGACAAAGTGATCTCCATGAATACATATCTTCTGTACAATGGTTATAAAAATCGAATGCGTCTCTTCGCCTCCTAAAGTACATTTGTTTCAAATGAGAACATTTGCATAAAAGGAATGTTCCTTTACCATGGCACGTTTCGGAAAAATATATAAAATGTAAATGCTTTATTCTAATACCATGGTAAAATTCAAAGTAGGATCCTTCAGTAGGTAAAAATCATTTTCTAGCTGGCTGAGTAGCAACTTATTTATACAGTATGTCTATTTTCACGCTTACGCCGGGTTATTGGCATGTATAATTATATTTTCTCGGGTAGTCTATCGACCTTTCTGAGGTTACGAGAACATTAAGATGCTGGACGTTGATGGAGTCGCTCGTCGGCACGTTTCTCATTTTAGGGTTGTCTCGTCATGTTCCGCAACATGCGAACAAATCCGCCAGTTTATTCTGCGTTGCGTTTCACCGAGCGTAGCGCCGCTGCGCTTTGAAGAGGCGTCGCTCGATCTAGGCACTGACTGCAGCTGTCGGCCGCGGCGACGGCGTAAGTTGCTGCCTTCGGCTGATCGAACACTTCGGGTTCTGCCTTAGGTTTAATGCGCTGTGGGCTCGGGAATCCATGTGAACCACCCCGTATCAATGCAATATTACGGTTCAACTCAATCCAAAGATGATGTAAATGCTGGATTTAGTACGTTTTTAGTACGCACTGTTCTGTGTGTAAGAAATACGTACGGTCTTCGCCATAGAGTTTTACTGTTCACTTTTCAGTCGTGTGTTATGATGTAGGTAGATAAAGCTCTGTAAGCAATGAAATGATCGTAAATAGTTATAGTGGAAACATAAAAACTTGAAATTGGTGAACGGATATCATTGGGCAATGAATTATAGTTGACAGATAATCGTTGAACTAACTCGATGAGCTAAAATAACGAACTTAGCAAGAATTGTACAGTATTGTCTTCTGTAGTGTTACCTTCCGCGGTAAAGAACTTTTACCCCTGAAGAATGTAATGGATTTATTTAAGTGCATATGGGAGTGCAGCTACGCCCTGACAGCGCTATACACAGCTTGTAACCATCAAATTGCGCTGAGTTCCTTTCGAAATAGAATTTCGTAACTGCAAGTCTTTATTGTTCTCATGATAATCCTACTTGTCCGACTGCGGCATGATGGAAGACTCCCAAAGTTCATGCATGATTATCATCGTATATTCCAGCGTGATTATCTCTTTTTTCCATCAATTTAAATGAATGTTCTCCAACTATGTTGACATTTTCTTGCCTTTCATGATACATGTCTCAGTCAGTACTCACTTGTGCTTATTACGCTTGCCTCGCTATGACGACTGGGTTTTATGCGCCAATGTAGAGCATGAAGTGCTCTTGAAAGAATATTGCTTAATTTTTACTGCATGAGATGTTGCAAACAATTGAATCACGCGGAGTACTTATGCTAATTTCTAGAAATGTATTTTTTTAATTCGGTATTAAGGACTATAGAAATGAGAATTTTTTTTCAAATTTTGGTTATTTCTACGAAAGTTCTTCACAGTTGAATTCATCTTTATAAATAATTTGAACTTTCATTATTAGGCCAAAGCACGTTCGTAGCCATGATTGTAAGATACTCACGACATGTAGTGAAGCTCATCTAAGAACCTGTAGGGCCACATGGCACTGCGAGCCACGTTAGTTCAAAGCATCAATGGTATTGCGCTCCGCCGCAACAGACTATGCTGAGATAAATTTATTTGAACTGGAGAAGCCTGACGTTATTGGCTGTTAATTTAAATGCTAAGATCTATAGAGAGCCTTCATTGTTTAATTATTTCGCCAAATTTTATAGGACAAACAAAATGGAGCCGTAGGTTTTTCCCATACAACATTTTCAGCAAGACCTGAGTTGAGTAGAGCTTCTGACAGTAATAAAGAAACAATGCCGATAACGAAATGTTCTATACTTGGTAATTACCCGTGCCATTTTAGAAATTTGCTATGCTAGGAACCTTAATTCATAATGAAATAATTGTGAAATTTAAAGCACAGTTATTGTAAAGAAGTTACACTCCTCGTAATATTTTATCCGTATGCTGTTGCATTGCAGCGTGTTTGAATTACAGACTGCAGTCATCATTGTTTTCTACCGCTTCTACCTCGTCAGTTAATCTTTGTCATTTTGTTGCTCATGTGAAGAGATGATTCATTGAGACGAGCTCACTATTTCCGTGCAAATGTCATTAGGTCTTTCAGTTTCACACTATTTTCCCACCGAGTGATTCCCCGCCGTTTTTTCTGGCTACTTCAGTTTTTGTGTGGACTTGAACAGTTTTCATTTTCCTTCTACCATTTTTTCAGAAAGGTAAACTTTTCCTGTAAAAAATAACGCAGATGACGTCTGTGTTCGTCGCTTTCAATTTACTTGCGAACTTCAAAAAGGAAAAAGGAATGCTTTCGTCAGCATTTATCATTAATATTATTATACACGACGAGTCGGCAGGTATTTCTTAGACTTAGAGAGGGACAATTTCAAATTGGAACTGTTAGCGTACGCCTCATATTTCGATGGCATTATTAATGAATTATGTGATATCGACAACAGTTGTCTGAATCTGTTTTCGAACTTGGGCGCACATTATCTGAACTTCGTTCATGAAGGAATCTTGCCAAATTTCTCTCATTTCGTTCTGTGAAATGTTTGATATGTTTCTTCTAGAATTGAACTATTAATTGAAATTGTGGAGTGACAGATAATAGACAGAGCTTTCTTCCCTGAGCTTCGTCGATGAAGTGGGATCGTTAATGATTCAGTCCATATTTGTAGCACCTCCTGATACAGACATAATGAATCATGGTTGCGGATTTGAAATTGTAATACGCTGTTTTAAATACAAATTCGTACCTTCATGCTCTGATGGTTACTGATCGCATTGATTCACTAATGGCTCAATTTATCTTGCACGTTGTATAACTGTGAAAAATTGCCCCATCTTCATTTTTGTCAATAAGAAATTGTTACACCGACCAATACGGCCATTCGTCTCTTCACTATTTTTGTTTCGTTGAAACACTGGACGTCGTGGAATTCTGTAAGTACGCTATTTCAGCTTGACAATTTCAGTGAGAATACCCTTAATTTTTAGTACAGCAATCATCTGTTTTACCAACAGTGTGCATTATGGCCTTCATGTGGGATTCTTTAAATTAAATTTATATTGAGCGCTTCTCAGCAGTGGTTACGATTCAAGAGCTTTTCTCGATAGAGAAGAACGTCCAGTAAATTTATTGGTCTTATCGTCTGCTCTAACGTCCCTCAGATATCTCGTGAGTTACCTGAGGCAAATCTGGTGGCGCGAACCCAATCGTCGACGAGTTATTGATTTCGGTATGCTTTGCCTTTCTTTTACTTTCTACTCTTTGTGGAGGTTCAATATGTCTCCCACTGTATATCCCACTAGCGCGTTATCGCTCTTTTCCTGTAACATCTTCATTCGACGCTCAGAATAATTTTGCAGGATTCATTAAAAGAAATAATTCTGGCCTGTTGCGTTTCGGTAAATCTGTTGAATGATGAAACATTTACTTATTATCAGACATTGCTTGTTTAAACGTGACTTAACTCGGTTGAATTATCAGTGGCTCAGAGGTGGGTTTCTCCCAATAGGCTGAGAGTGCCGAGATTGGTAATGACTCATAAGCTGCCGGCTCATAGCTCTTCGAATCAGTTCAGGAAGAAAGCCTGATCAACAACCGAATGAAGGACCTCATTGAAGATCAAGTTGAGTATTTATTGCCTTATTTTGAAGACAGGGTTAGCGTAAGCTGTAGTCAGTAAACTTAACAATTATCAAACGTTCATTGATGGTCGCAATCAGATTTGCCATTTGAAAGAAGCATTGGGACGAATTATACTCATTTTATTTTCATAACCCATTACAGTACTGCTCGTTTGCGTACAGCTTAATGAATTATAAATCTCCAAGAGGAACAATGAGCAGCTCACGGCGCGTTCTTAGTGTTAAGCAACTACAGGTCCATTTGCGTGGTCATGGGTTGATGCACAAAAAAGTGGTAGGAAAAATAGGATTCCTGTGCTACATCAATATACAAGAATTGTTCAATTGAGGTTTTAATGTAGAGGTAGGTTTTAGCAAACAATTAAAATTAAGTCACTTATTGAACATCACCATCTTCAAATAGGCTTTCATCTTATCGATGTGGCCGAACTTGAAGCAATTATTTCTTAATGGAAGTAACCATTGATAGTGTAGTTTTCCAGTTCCAACTCAGTCGAAAATTTCCTTTCATTTTTGTTTGTTCGTAGATAATTTACATCACGTAAAGTCTTTAAACTTGTTCATGGTTCTATACTGATGCATTCAAAAACGTATCAGTCAACATTGGTGATTCAGGATGAAAAACGCACACGAATACCTCCATTGATCGATGAGTATTATATGCTGTGTACATGTTTCAATTTCCTTTGGTTTGATGAAAGGTGAATGCAAAGAGCCATGTGAAACCACACATAGTACATCTGTGCTCACGATGCCACGCATACACAAGTGGCCGCTATTGTGTGGAGATAAGCGTGTAAATCTGTCAGTCGGCTTCCCTGCAGTCATTTGTTATGACACCTGTGGACATCAGAGCGCACATCAATGAGTGTATTTGTTTGTGTGTCGCTTTCCGTGAGCGGCATCTGATTCTCGTCATAAAGCAGCTCGCCTGCCAACTGCTGCTGCCTGGGGACGTGGGCGCAGCGAGCAATGCATCAGTCTTTCTATAATGGACACTGATCTGCCCCGCTGTGCTGCTCTACAGCTATTGATGAATGCCTTTCTGAATCCTCTCACGATGTTTATTGAGCAAGTAATGCTAGACGTTTAGGTATGTTATAGTGTACGGATCTGTTAAGGCAAATGAATATTAAATGTAGCCACAAGTTAACTTTCTAGCGTTTAAACGCATGTGACGAGTTATTTTTGTAATGCGATTAACTAGTGAATAATCTATAGCAATCAATAAAAATCCATGAAAATTTTTTTTAAGTTATTAAGTGTCAGTGTAAAGTTTCTGCAATACCTCTTGAAACGCAATATCATTCGTTCGTCTTGCAACCGTCATACATGTTACTGAAAATTATATGTCCCGAGCTAAAGGTTCGGTAGGCCTTCTTTTTGTTAAAGTAGAATAGGTTTTGGTTTTGTTACGAACCGTCTTTTTTCGGTTCACTGCTGTCCTGTTTCTCAGCACCTACTACTTTCTTCTTTCACTTTCATCTTGTTTCATAATCTTGTTTAAAGGAATACGACTATTATTTACAGGTGGGTTAACCCTTTTACGTCAGTATTTTCGTACATAAATTACCGGTATTACAAGCATATTACCATTGAACGTCCCTCGATCAGTAGGAGACAATTATTGTTTCTATGGGAATTAGCGCTCCCAGGGGGAAGATGTGAAGGCCCGAGCTGAGAGTTGGGTAGAAATTCTTTTTGTTAAAATAAAATGTTTTTTGTTATGTTAATTAAGGACCACCTTTCTTTCGGTTCACTACTATCCTGTTTTTCAGCACCTACTACTTTCTTCTTCAACTTTGATCTTGTTTCATAATCTTCTTTCTCAACTTACTGTTTCTATGCCCTTTCTGCATAGATTCCACATTTCCATGACTCCAGACTAAATGGGGCCTTCCTCCTTCCTCTCTTTGGATCGCCTTTGTTGCGGATAGGGAGGCTTAAACTAACTAATAATCTAATCTAATTACAATTTAGCTAAATTTGTAAGTAATGGTTAGTACTCTTGCTCATCCTTTCCTCGCTTCTTGATACGCCTGATCTACAGACCAATCCTCTGTCGCACTCTGCCTTGTAGAGTTGTCACTTTAACAAATGGACTTGGGTCAATTATATTAAACACGAGGTTCTTAAAACAGGTTTAATTATCATCAAACCTACATCAAATATATCCTTTTAAATGGAACAATGTTTTAGTTTGCCAACGTGACTGTAGTTCCGATGCTTATGGCAAAGATGCATTAATTGAGGTGAAAATTGTCATGAATTATACTCGATAACATAAGTGTGTGCGCTCCGACCGCATGCGTGCTTGAGGAAACTCCAGATTAATGTCGTCTACCACTCCAAATTATGGGTTCTGAAGTATATTAAAAACAAGTGGGGAAAAATGATCATCTTTGAAAGCTCTTCAGAGGCGTAATGCACCGGAAAAGAATGAATAACTATAATTTACAGAATTTTCACGCTCGAAGAGTGAAGTAACATTGTTAGAAGCTACCGAAATAAGTTCATAATTTTGATTTGTGTGAGCTTAACGATGTAATTGCTCTTAGGTTGGATACTTGTCTGTTATCGGTCGACGCCTTCTACTTAAAGTTTTCAAACTTTTTTATATAGTCCAAGTGCCAGAATATTTTTGGAAAAATAAATACTTTACTTTGAAATTAATTTGGTCTGTCACCCGTACACAAATACTCAGGAAATCAAATTGCAAAGGGCTGAGAGAAACCATGAAGTTTGTAATTCTAGAAGCACAAAAAATTAAGGACAAATGTCCAATACTACTCGTAGTCGGGATTTTTTAGCTTGTGTAGTTCTAGTCTTCATTCGTTGTCAACTCCTTAGCTGCGGCTTTTTGACGAAAAACTACGAGTTTCAAACGTGCTTTTATATCATGTATTTCAATCCCGAGCATAAAAGTTACTTGAATTCTTTCAGTCTCCCATATTACTCTTTAGTTTTCTTGTGAAGACACCATTCCATGCAAACTGAGATAACTCGTCTTCCTATTTTTCTTTATTGGTTTTTCCAACTTATATTTAAAAGCGATCGAAAACTGCACACTTTTTTCCCTTTTTCACGTTTCTTCGTGTTTCAATTTACGAAACCAAAACGTGACTAAAACCGTATATTATTTCATTTGCCCTCATCTTTTCAGGAATTATACATTTCTTGCGTTTTATGAAATTTTTTGGTATAGGAACTTCACAGCGTTGTCCTACACATAACCTACATCGCAGCGTTTACTCTTGTATGGGCTTACACATGTGCGCAATGTTATAGAATTAACTTTGGTTCCCTTAGGAGGATACAACTATTAAATCAATAGGAATTAGCGCTCCAAATGGAAAGATGCGAGGTCCCGAGCTGAAGGTTAAGCGTTTTTATAGGCATGGATTCTTTTGTGGGGATACACCTTGTGCATGAATTCCCCGTTTTCTTTGCTCCATACTGAATGGTGCCTCCCTCCTTTTTCTTTTCAGAACACTTTTTTGTGTTTAGAGAGGCTTTAACTAACTTATCTAATCTAACCATTCTGGTACAAGAAATTACCTTCGAAAAGCAATGCTGTGTGTAGAGTGATGTAACAGTTTTCAGAGAAGCGTAAAAAAATTGCTTGAAAATGATTTGTCGCCAGAAAGGTCATGATTTTTTAACCTAAAGCACAACGCCTACATATGTAAATGGGGATTGCTTCTTGATGTTTGAAAGTGTTTCAGCTTAATTAAGTAGCGTTCTTGATTCATATCTTACCGCAAGTGGAATGAGGTCGTACGGCATTAGAATACCGAGTGTGAACCTCAAGTTTTCAGTGCAAAATCTTGGGTTTAGGCTTACAGTTTCATTTCTAACACTGCACGATCCCAAATGTGTGACTGCACAGCTCAAAGAAAGTAAAATTGCACTTTTGCCCGGGTTTTCTGAGAGTCCAAAGTTCCGAAACGATGTCAAAAGTTTTCGTGAGATTCGATAGAAAGATCGAATCGATCATCGTACTTCTGAGAAACCTTTTGCAATTGAAAGGTGTCACTAAAGGTTGGAATGACATTCCAGAACGAACACGCTCCAAATTAAACCAAAATTTTGAAACTGTTCGATGAAAGTTATCAAAATGGAAGGTCATGTCAATCACTGAATATTATTTTGCTCCTTTGTTCTAACTTTTTGAATATTTTCATGATTTCATTTTGGTGAACGATGATCTTATTCAATTCTTAAAATTGAATTTATAGTCGTGAACCTTAGTTTTAAATTCTTTCCTCCATTTGCTTAATAGCGAACAAGGAGTTAGGAATATCCAGGACATTAAATAAAAAATACAGAGTCTACAGAGCGGTATGAGCGTCTACAGAGCGGCTCTCATCAAAAAGGACAATTCTCTATTTCCAAATTTTTTTAAGGTTGTGGAAAAACCTATTTAGCACTGATTTTTCCCCACTTCTCAGTCACTTTTTTTGGGTTCACTTTTGAAATGTTTTTCCGTATTTCTTGAAGCCCAGAGTATGTAGACACACACATACTTTGAACAAAAAGCGGTGAAATTTGAACGCTTGCTGGGGCTGGGAGGCGCATCCAGAGGCCGGCGGACTGCTCCTCAGGAATTGCAGCTTGTCCAGCTCCTCCGACACGAAGCTTCAAGTCTTCAATATCAAGCAGACGTGCCCGTGTTGCTGATCCCGGCCTGAACGCTCAAGTCTGATCTAATGTTGCCCTCTGGATCGTCAGAAAAACTACCACTTTTGTACTGAAGTTTGATTCGAGTTCGACGACCTGACTTTTGTTCCTAAAGAAAAAAGTTAAAATTCTCTAGGACTGTTCGTCCATAGGAAATTAAAACGATGGGTCGAACTAACGTTCACTATCCAACTCAAACTGAATTGAATAGATACAAATGTTTTGCAATTTGCAGATCCGAATAAAAAATAAAAGTGCATAGAAACACGTATTTAGTGAAGCCATTATCTTCTTCAAAGAAGTCAATGAGTGCATATCTTTGAATGTTTCGACCTCTTGGATAAATATATATTCTGAAACAAAGAGAAGCACTAGTTTGATGTAAGATCTAAATCAAAATATATCAACCATGAGGAGAGAAACGCAGAAGAAACAAACAAAACAATATTGAAAATAAACTAAGTAAACACTATTGTTGGAAAGGAAATACTGATTGCATGTCGTCTAAAGCAGGTTTATCTTACGAAATGTACAACGATACTAAAATAATGTTTATTTTACCAGATGCAGAGGAAATTACTGTAAAATCATCTCACCGAACTAAAGGGGCACTTCTTTGTATAAAAACGGGCTGAGGAATGTGAAGGTGCAGAAAGAAACAGGTTGGTCCTGAAACTTTTGCCGGCATGCTCAGCAACACGAATATCGGTAGCTCGAGTAGTCGAGCCCACGTGCTCAGACGCACACAGGGAGCAGCTATATTTATGAAGAACAGATGAGAGCATGCCTTCAAGAGATTTATCTTCAAAATTGAAAGAGGATTCTATTTTATACATATTAACCAGCATTGTTTTGAAATCAATTTTAAGAAAATGTCTCGACAGAAGTAAGACAAGTTTCTTTTTAAGTTTCTTTAATTATTTTAGGCCAAAGAACGAAAACGAGAAATGAAATTATTTTTTACGAGCGGAAGAGAAAAGTACATCGGGATAAAAATTTTTTTTTTAAATTTTTTCAGGAAAACCATTACTACCACAATAACTTTTCAAATTTAAATTCCTCCTGGATTGCTTGAAATGTTGAGCATATGCAATAAGCCCTTAACAACACTGTTTCAGCCTTTTTAAAATTGAAACTAGATGTACGTTAGCTGAAAAAGCTAATCTTTAACCGGAAAAACGTTTGACTACGGAATACAGACCTTTGAAACCTGTCATTTTTACGTGTGATCCTGTATCTGAACAAAAGTATCCGGACACCCTCTAAAACATAGGTTTTTCATTTTGGGTGCATTGTGCTGCCACCTACTGTCAGGTACTCCATATCAGCGACCTCAGTATTCATAACTCATCGTGAGAGAGCAGAATGGGGCGCTCCGCAGAACTTACGGACTTCGAACGTGGTCAGGTGATTGGGTATCACTTGTGTCCGAAGTCTGATGAAAACGACGCCTCGCTTGGTGTAAGGAGCTTAAACGTTGGACGATTGAATAGGGGAAAAACGTGGTGTGGAGAGACGAATCACGGTACACGATGTGGCAATCCGATGACAGGTTGTGGGTATGGCGAATGCCCAGTGAACGTCATGTCAGCGTGTGTAGTGCCAACACTAAAATTCGGAAGCGGTGGTGTTACGGTGTGGTCGTGTTTTTCATGGAGGGGGCTTGCACCCCTTGTTTTGCATGGCACTATCACAACACCGGCCTACACAGATGTTTTAGGCACCTTCTTGCTTCCCACTGTTGATGAGCAATTCAGGGATGGCGATTGCATCTTTCAACACGATCGAGCACCTGTTCATACTGTGGTGGAGTGGTTACACGACAATAGCATCCCTGTAATGACTGGCCTGCACTGAGTCCCGCCTTTAATTCCATCGAACACCTTTGGGATGTTTTGGAACGCCGATTTCGTGACAGGCCTCACCGACCTACATCGATACCTCTCCACAGTGCAGCACTCCGTGAAGAATGGGCTACCATTCCCCAAGAAACCTTCCAGCACCTGATTGAAAGTGTGCCTGCGAGAGTTGAAGCTGTCATCAAGGCTAAGGATGGGCCAATACCCTATTGAATTCCAGCATTACCGATGGAGGGCGCCACGAACTGCTAAGTCATTTTCAGCTAGGTGTCCGGATACTTTTGATCACATAGAGTATTTGCATTGGAAAAATGGAAGATAATTATTCATTTTAATCTCCTTAGTAAACTTGATATTGGGGTGTTGTGAATTCGATTAATCTAAAAATCAATTGCAATGAGAGCTAATACTGAACAACGAAAGAGTACCATCAATATAACGTTTGTAAAACACAAGTTTAAAATATACAGGAGTAGAATCTAACCACCGTTTTTCATGGAAACACACAAATATTTGAGCTTTTCTGGGTTAATTCTTTGCCCCTATTTTATTACTTTCTCCTTATTTCAAAGTTGAGAATGACCCAAGAGGTCGAAACGTTTAAAAACATATTTTTATTTATTGACTTTCTTTGATAAGAGAACGATTTTTTTAAACACGTATTCTTTCGCCCTTTTATTAATTAAACCAAATGGAACTTTCGTGAACAACATTGAAATGAACCAAATATCAATTAAAACCTGCCTCCATTTGTCTCATATTAAGTATTTATAAAAATGAATTCATAACCGTTGGTGGGTCCGGTCCCTTCGCAGGGAACCCGGTGCGCTCAGAAGTTTTTCCTCATCGAGAAGAAATTCAGAGAGCGATTTAGTTTTTAAGATATTTGTCTCTTGATAAATAGATGAACATGGCCTTCATTCAGGATTAGTTTTCAAATGAAGATAATGTGCTTTATCCATGGGAGATTTGACATTTTGAAGGATATTTTTGTTAATGGATGTCATTATAACTTAAAATAATGTTCTACCTACTCGCCATTTGGGAAATTTTACCATGCGAGTTCTTTGTGTTTATGGCAAATGATGTAGGATATACAGAACGGGAGATTTATGAATTTTTCTCGGCTATCTAATTTTAAAGACCACCTCAATAAGCCTCAGGCTCACTCGAGAGCACTGTGTGTGTAGGAAATTGCTCATTTCGAGTTCAGTTTCGGGAGAAATTGGCGAACCAGTATGCATCAGGCCCTTTTGCCTTACTTTTGTCTCTCTCGGTAGCACTCTTTGAGGAGTTACTGCTACGCAAGGCCCTGGCTTTCACGCCACACTCTCGGCGCTCTCCGATGATTTGTAGAGAAGTGCGTTAATGAATTTATGAGAGCCTTCAGCTGCGCTCCCCGTGTCCGCCATGGCTGCCACTACGCCCCAGTGCTCTGCGCATGCGTGCTGCTCTTTAAACTCGTTTTACCACGCTGTGGTGTAGCCGTAACTAAATGGGATATCAGTTTGTCAAATGCATGTCTTACAATTACCACTTTCGCATAAGTAGATCACTATTCCAAAGTTAGCTTTGCACGAGTAATGTGACGTTAGTGTGGGAATATTAGACATGCTGACTTAAAGCGTGTAGATACTGCGGTGACAAATTCAAGGATTAACTTGGTGCCAGATTTGAATGTTATGTGGGGATTTACGTCTTCCGAAGTTATTAATCCCTTGTGTGCATCACTGTTTTTATGTGAATACATTTTTCTTGTCACTCGAGAATACGTGCAAATGATGTTATTACTTGGTCTACTAACTTACGAATTTCTTTTAAGCTGCTCTCATTATTTGTATATTGCTTTGATGCAAACTTGTCTACCAAGCTAGTCGTACCTGCCTTAGCACCTTGCCTGCCATATTTTAAGTTACTCTGCCAGCAGGCAGAAATCATGCTTCCAATAACATGTTGTGTGAAAATTTTCGCTTAATTTTGAAAAAAATATGAAGCACACATACGACATTTCATAGATTTAATAACGCACAGTTTGTTGGTTGATTAGTTAGTATGTTTCTGAATCGCAATTAATTTTTTCGCTGAAATCCTTTTAACATTCATCCTTAACACAAAAATTCTGAAAATTTAAAATATTAACGCGTTAGAACAGTTCGTTTAGTAATAGTTTCACGAATTTATATTTGCTCCCGCTTAAAAACGTGTCCTTATTTTAAAGAGGCCAGGGTACATATAAAAATGATGCGTTGCGCAAAGTATTTCCTCTCACGGATTTAAAAACTGAATTGCAAGACGCAATTTAACTCATGAGCAACTTTCTGGTCAACGTCAAAAGGAATCATAGTTGAAAACTGTAGATCCAATTCCCTATACGGATTATGTCTCCGTGGGTCTTCACGAAGAAAAGACTTTTGTACCTATGGGAATTAACCATCCCAAGAGGAATGTGAAGCCCCAACCTAAGGGTTAGGGATTGCTGCATTGCTGCATGAACTTCTTTCCTCACTTGCTGTTCCAATGCGCAGGAACCTTGAGTGTGAATATACCTTGGGTTTAAATTCCCCGTTCTTTGAATTCTAAACTTGATGTGGCCTTAATTCATTCTCTCCTTGGAACACCTCTGTTATAGTTAATGAGGCTTGAACTATTTAAACCTCTCAAGGGGGTGCAACTAATGTATCTATGGAAATTAGCACTCCTAGGAGTAAAATGTGAGAGGGCCCGAGCTGAGAGTTAGGTAGGCCTTTTTTTGTTGAAATTAAAAGTTTTTTTTTTTGCTCTGTTAAGGACCACTTTTTTCAGTTCACTGCTGTTCTGTTTTTCATCTCCCACAACTTTTTTTATCTACTTTTATCTTGTTTCATTAACTTCTTTTTCAACTTTCTATTTCTATGCCCCTTCTGCACCGATTCCACATTCCCTTATCTCCATACTAAATGGTGCCTTCTTTCTTCCCTTTTCGATACGTTCTTGCTTTTTTAGCAGTGAGGAAGGCCTAAACTTACATGCAATCCAATCAATCAATCTGAACTATTTTCAAATCCAATCACTATGGATGCAGCTATTGAAGACTAATTTTTGGAAAAAATTCTACACAATAGAATAGTTCCCGTCGTTCATCGCCGAAGAGAGCATGAAATCGGCCCGTGTAGTTGATGATTTAATTCGAGGTTTGTTGTTCATAGCTGAGTTTCGGAGGTAAAATGCTTTACCAATTAAGTATTCCACATGCATCACTATCACCTGATGTTTGGATTGTGAATGTGATTGGACTCTTGAGTCTTCGATCGCTCAGAAATTAACTGAAATTGTCTTTCCTTCAGGCAGCCGTGCAATTCCTACGTGTTCATTGTCTGTGGTCAATTTTCTAATGCGTGTGGGAGATCATTATACTGTATTTAGTGCGTGTGGGACACTATTATACTCTATTGGGTGCGTGTTGGGCAGTATTGTGCCCTATTTGGTGCGTGTTGGGCAGTATTGTGCCCTATTTAGTGCGTGTGGGGCAGTATTATGCCCTATTTAGTGCGTGTGGGGCAGTATTATGCCCTATTTAGTGCGTGCGGGGCAGTATTATACCCTATTTAGTGCGTGTGGGGCAGTATTATGCCCTATTTAGTGCGTGTGGGGCAGTATTATGCCCTAC
>JACJUY010000048.1:77082-125028 GCA_014220935.1 Platorchestia sp. MABIK
TAGTGCGTGTGGGGCAGTATTATGCCCTATTTAGTGCGTGTGGAGCAGTATTATGCCCTATTTAGTGCGTGTGGAGCAGTATTATGCCCTACTTAGTGCGTGTGGGGCAGTATTATGCTGTATTTGGTGTGTGTTGTATTGTGTTATGCTCTGTTTAATGAATGTTTGGACGCTGCAAATCTTAATTTAATGTGAGACAGCGCTACTATTAATGTTTTTCAAATAACTCTTGAAACACATGATTTGCTTTACTGGGTTCGCACTGGCACTTAATTACGGGATGTTATTTTAGGGTTTTCAACCCTGTGCTCGGCAAATACAAATTAATTCGTCTTCACCTAATGTGTCATTTTCAGAGCGCGACGAGTAAACCCGTCGAAAATATACTACATTAGAAACAGCCCCAGACAGGTTGATTCGGCAGTTTGGAACCTGTCTCAGCTGCCTGGACATTCAGGATTGAAAATACTTTGAAAAGTAGTACAAAATATTCCAAAAATGAAATAGTTCTTCATAAAAAATTCCGACGAAGGGGTTGAATAAATCTCGAATGTGTCTACATCAGAGCATGGTCACCAGTGAATCTCCAATCAAGTCCCACGCATCCACGCTGCCGGAACTACATATTGAAGCTCACGACCTTGTTTGAAGGCGTAGCAATAAGCAATAACGGCCGGCAGATAGCCATGTGTGCCAAATCTCGTCTCCATCGTCAATCCCATTTGCAGTGATGTTACCCTTATCAACTATTGCAATTCTGCGGTAATGTTCCTCGGAATTTAAAGCCAGTGCAATTCGTAATTTCATGGCCGATGAGATTTACATCACTACGGCAAATGTCGTCAGCACTATGCAACGCAAGGGTCGAATTACTGTAAAATGACAATTCGGAAACGGATTTTCAACCAATTTACGTCAGCGTAAAAACTTGCAACGTAAGTTCTTCAAAGTCGCTTCAGTTACGCTACGTGCTGATGTTTCTGGCTGAGAAATTAAAGTTTGAGCTTTTTAAAATAATATGATAAGCATGCATCTAGCAACCCTGTAGGGTTGCCCACTCCACACTTCGTGCTAAGTAGTGTTCTGTTTGGTGTGAAACAGGAATTTCTAACGAAGCTAAGGCGATTTAAGAGAACTTAACGCTTCCAGCTGTACCGTTGCAACGACGAAAACTATTCATTTGAAAATGCGTCACGTGAATTGCGCTGACGTGAATCTAACAATGCAAATGTTGATCAACTACACTACGAGACGCTCAAGAGGCTGCGTTGTCGCCGATATCACTAGTAATTGATGGTACTAATGGAACTGATTCATAGGAATGATCCTCAAATTGCAGCTGTCTTTTCCAATTTTACTGGTGATTGATGATATTAATGAATCTCTGATTCATTGAAATATTCCTCAAATTACTTCATTATCGTCAATGTTACTGGTAATTCATGGTACTAATAAAACTTTCACCTAAAGGAATGATGATCCAATTTCTTCGCGAGTTAAACTCTGCTTATCGTTTTAAATACATTTTATGAACCGGACACTTATCGGATCAAACCGAAAAGAGTTGTTTATTACCAGGTTGGTTTCGTCTTTCCTCATGTGTTTACTTCACGATCGTTCTAGCTTATTCAACTCTACACTGAATTAGCCTTGATAATTAGTACCGCTTGGTGTAAATAATTGGACTGATTCGCAATGCTCAAGTACAATTGTTTCCTGTCACTCGATCTCCTCAGAGGAATATGACTATTATATACACGTGGGTTAACCCTTTAACGTCAGCATTTTTGTACTTAAATTACCGTCATTACAAGCGTATTACCATTAAACTGGCACTGGTAGTTTGATGAAAAATGTCAACTTCCTCTCGTCAGTGAACTTCAAAGAACACGCTAAGGAACCAATTTAACTATAAATATTCTAATGGAGCTATTTTCGAAAAATAACCGTATAATCCTCGGAGGCTTTAGAGGGTTAACGTTTTCAGGGGAAGATGTGAGATCCCGAGCTGAAGGCTCAGTAGGCTGTTCTTAAGTTGATTTACGACAGTTATTTTTATTTTGTTCCGAACCATTTTTTGTGGTTCACTGCAATCCTTTTTCAACACTTTTAACTAACTTTTCCAATTTTTCTTTTGCTTCACAAATTTCTTTCGATCGTGCTGTTTTTATGGGCAGGGTGCGAACACACGTTTTGCTTACATTCCCTGATCCCTTAATTCTGTATTAAATGGTGTCTTCCTCTCTCCTCGCATTGCTGTAGTGAAGGAGGCTTAACTCAACTAACTTGTGAACAATCGATAAATCCAGTCCCTTAATTTTTTCTTCCATTATCTTCAGTTGCCGTTGATTTTAAAAGTTTATTTCAAGTGTTTTTACTCGGGAGCTTTACCCATGATTTCAATTTCACGAATGTGTGTTTTTTATATTTACTTTGTTCATTTTTTGCTGATTCGATGACCAAATTTCTGTCTTTCTTGTCATCGCTTCATGCGTATTATAAAATATCGATTTGTTGAAGCTTTTCAAAATTATTCAGCAAAATACCACTTCTCGCAATGCAACGGAGCTGGATATGCAAATTGATTTCCGCATCCAAACTCACGGTGCTACTACAATTCTATCAATGTTGAGGTTGAGAAATTTTCACAGCAAATCAGGAGCCAAAAGTCCGCCCGATCAGCGAGACGGTGAGGAGACAACATCTCTTGTTTGCTCCGGACGCCTGCACGACATGCCACGCCCGCCAGGACACCCGATCGCGCCACCGGAGGTGCTTCTTTACTCGGGACTTCCTGCGCCATTTGTCGACTTCTGCAATTATTGTGAACCTTTTCTCACCTCAGTAATGAGAGTTTCTGGTACAATTTGGGTGCTTTACAAAGCAGCGTCAAAATTATCGTCAACTTCTTCTCCTTTGTGCTTGTATACTCGAAATAGTGGGTCACATTGTGTTGCTAATTGTGCTTGGGAACCTGAAACGCTACACCAAGTCCAAGTTATAATTTTGACAAATGAGTAATTATGTGTCAGCTGCAAACCGCCTTCCACTCTTATTAACTCTCACACAATGTGAACTTCTAACTTCAGGAAGAAATTTAAAATTTAATTCGTAAAATACTCGAAACCCTGAAGTAAACCGTGTAACATTCTAGAACAATCGATCGGCTTTAAAGATATTGTTCAGAGTTAATAAATCTAAGTTGAGACGCTGTGAAGAAGCCTTGGGATTATTATTTAAATAAGCCTAGAGACAAATATCTTCACTTCTAGTGGCTATCTGGTCAAGAATAGCAGCTGTCAAAAAAATCCGGAAATATTGCTCGCACATGAAAATTTCTTTTTTCTTGAACAGAAGTAATGGCTGTTTCTACGATGGGCTCCAAAGACATCAGTGCGCTTATCCAAACATATGAAATTGTGAATGTATTCGGTACGTCTGAATGACTGTAGTGTACTGAGAGAGGGGAGGGAGTGCAAATGTTATTCATATCGAGTGTTATTGAGTTCGTGTAATATATATATTCGGAAATAACCTAAACTGCTGGGAATAAGAAAGCTTAACTTCTTATAATTGATCGTGCATTTATATTTAATATAAATTGTATTGGTATTGTAGGAAAAAAGTCTCCCCAGATCGTACCTCCGTAAATTTCTGTTCGCTCAAATGTGTACCCTGAGCAAATCTCTGGATATTGTTTAAATGACAACATATCCACAATTTTTCTTCACGCGAGTTATATTGTATGATAAATATAGAATACGACTACAAAAATATTGATGTGTATTAGTCCTTAGATAAGTGCCTTGAATATTCGTGAAAATGAAACAGCGGTTTTACGAATTAGTTTAATTTCACAAACTGAAAAACATGATGAGGAATGATCAATTTATTTCATTAATATTTTTGCTATATCAACAAGCCCTCAAATTTTGAGTCCATGGAAATTGATGCACTTAAAATGAAGATGTGAAGTCCCAATCTGAAAGGTAGGTAAGCTATCACTTTTGCTGAAATAGAATTTGTTTATTTTTTGTTGCGGACCATTTTTTCGGTTCATGGTCTTTATTTCAGCAACTATCATTTCCTTGCCCAGCTTTTCTCCCTTTACGTAAACTTCTTTCAATCTTGCTGTGTCAATGAGCTGGGTCTGAGACACACCTTACGTCTATATTACCTGTATCCTAAACTGCAGACTTAATGGTGCCTTCTTCCTTCCTCTTCTGAGAACACCATTGTTATTATTAAGGAGGGTTATAGAGCTTATAATGTAATCTCAATACGCTTAACCCACGCTCTGTAGTGCTTGTAAATAAGAAAACTGAGGCGAAAACATTGAATTAAGACTTCATGCAACATTTCTGTGCTCGATTAATTGAAATTTTCTGTTCTATCTCTGCTAAACGGTTGTGAAGGCATAAAACCTAATCTTAAGAGCTCGTGTTTGCGATAGCCCATCACATTTTCAGCGTCTCTTTATTCTGGAGAAATACACGCTGTTTCGTGAAGTTAATTATCATTTACAACGAGAAAATAATTCATCGATTATAAATAAAAGTGAGTTATGTTCATGTGTTTCAACACATTTGCAGCTAATTTATTATCTCGCTCCTTAAAGCGGCAATGCCCAGAATAATTTGCCTACTCTTTTTCTATTAATATCTACCACAGGAGCGGCACATGTGCAGCCGCATGGCCACCCTCTCTCATGACGTGCGTAGATAAGCGCACGGTGTAGCGTCGCGTGTTACAAGTGTGTGCCCCAACCGACGAGCGCAGTATGTGTGGCGTTAGATCAAGGATTTTAAACCTTCATGCCAAAGCACCCACTCTTTTATCCGGCGATCGATAGCCAAGCATTTAACCCTAGCTCGGACGTGCATTTTCTTGCGAGATTCTAGTTTGGCATGTTTGTACTCCTGCCAATTCGTGTAGTCGCTCACTTGTCTGCTCCTGATGCTGCGCTAACTTTGATTTTCCCTACAGAAACTACAGGCCTAGCTATGACTTATTTGGAACAAGCTTAGTGCCACGAGCTAGTTTCAGTACGGAAATTTTAGAGAATTAATTGGTAGAAGATGTGTTTACAACTCTAAGCTAAGCGACCTGCGTTCGTAATGAACAGTACTAATATTAATGCAACCTGAGTCAATCATTTGTTAATACACTTAGACTGAATAAACAAGATCCGTCAGTTTTTACTCGTGTGCATCTCGTGTGGCGGATAAGAACAATCAATTGGTGTACATCGCTTATCCGATCGTACAGATCGTGCAAATACCCAATTTAGTGAGACTCATCACTTCGCGCGTGTGCGCAGACCAGTGACACCGATGTACTCCTCGATCTATACGAACGTGTTTGCGTGATGGGTCTTGCAATATTCACTGCAGTTTCTGCTACTAAAGCGCTGAGGTGTCTTTGAAGTGATGGTCACTGAGCCAATGTAGGCCCCGTTCTTGCACTTGTTCATTATCGGTTATTATCGGTTTTCCTAGCATGCACGTAGTTCAGGTAAAGTAATTTTGATGTAGACTATTGTTGCATGAAAGTGAATGCACTTCGCTTCCAAGCTGACTCATTTAGCGACTTTTCGTCGAACTAGTGTCCACAAATTGGTTTTGAATAAATTCCCTTTAGAGCACCCTCTCTCATGCTTGTGACTTTATGCATTGCCTCTAAGAAGTCATTATGATTGTATAAAAGTGCTCCCTCCTCGCTATTGAGAAAAAAATACCTCCGGTGTCAGCTCAAAGCAGCACCGCTAGACAGGTGCCGCCGCACTCACAGCGAGGGTTCGACGTGCGCGCGGGCGCGTGACCGCTGCTGTCGAGCGTGAGCCTGCAGGCGTGCGTTGTTTGCTCACAGCGCCTCAACTCCTCAGTGGTATCTCTGAGTCATTGTTAATGATTCCTCGGAAACCGATTAATTTTTTATTCGGAGGGCTGATACGGTAACTTTATACGGAAACTTCCGCTCGAAGCACGTATTGCTATCTGGTGTTGTTCTGAAAGTTTCAAATATCCTCTTTCTACTCTTGACATCTTCACGGTATCTCACACGAGTTTAAAGTTACGCTGATTTTTTTTTGTTGAATAGTTTGATGTGTCATTAATTTACGCTGTGCGATCAATAAAATGAAATTTAAAGCATTCTACTGACTGTCAAATTAACTTGGATGTAGTTGGCATTGTTACTGAAACCATTCTTTACTTTTCACTGCATTTGATGAAGTACCAACAAAAATAAAATTACAAAAATTGAAAATATTATGGTGATCATTACAGTTGCTTGGGACCAGTACCAGCTATTATGTTATAAAATGGACGTAATATTCGACGCTTAACTAAAGGCGTTCAGTAATATACTGATACTCTTTGGATTGTAGCAGGCCCATGAAGGATCGTGCGTTCATCAGAAGAGCAAAGAGGTGTAGTAAGTTTTCATAGCTCGCTGAAGACGATATTTTGAAGGTACACGGTTTTGGCCTTCAGTTTCTCCTGCGAGGAACCGAGTGTAGTACTCCATCTTTTCTCAATGCGCCCATTAAACTGGAACGAAGACCTGCACTTGTTCCGAGCGGCGGTCGGGCGGCCTGCAACCATGCCCGGAACGTGGGCGTGCAAGAGCAGGTTTGCCAATAGTATTCCTTTGAGTTAGGGTCAAGTCGCCGCCTCTTGTGGCCTTTTTCCTTTGAACTTTAATGGTGAAATTCTCGTTAGCATCTTGGGGTCCTCTTCTTCTATGAACTCACCCCGTGGAGAAATCGTTCACTGATTATACTCGGAGTGAGCTGTGTGTTATTTCATTGTAGTCTGGTAATTACTATGATATCTCTGTGATCAACATGTCTCGGATTTTGTCATTTATACACTTGCACGCAAAAGAGGCAGTAATATGATCCTAAAGATGCCAAGTATCGAAGAAATACATCATCAAACTAAATACGTATGTTAGCTTTGGGGATGAAGCATTGAAGATCGTGATCGAGTTTTAAGAGCTGGTTTTCGTGGTGAAAACCACAGGGTGTCCCCAGAAAACGGAATCTAAAACGAAAATGATGTTAATTTAAAACTATTTGCTACATTTTTATTCTGTTTCAACTATATTCTTCGTTGAACTCTTTCCAACAAATACTTTATGCTCTCTCTTACTAGGCGATGATTTGCTAGGCGACGGCCGCCCTGGAAAATGTATTTGAGTTCTATTTGAAATGAATATTTTATTTCTTTGATATTTACACTTGCAATGTACTTCGTGACCACGAGTACTCGTCTTTCCTTTGTTAATTGCAACCTTTATACAAACTTTATCTTTTGCATTCTTTACAATCCTTATTGCATTCTTTGAAGTAGGGATGTTGAAAAAATTTATGAGACAATTAAGATAGTGTGATTTACATAATTAGCACATTCTTTTTGTCAGATTTTAATATCACAGATAAAGACCAAGGTTCAGTAAACAGTTGAAGTTGCTAATTTTTCTAAAACTTGAACAAAAGTTAAACTGTGACGTGTACATTTTATTGTTTGAATTTTTGCACAAACATATTTCTGGCAGCGTCCAGTAGTTCAGTAGAATAATTACAGATAGATATTTTGGGAAATATTTTCTTAAAACCTCTTGCATTTGTTGAACAGCTTTCGACGAAGAATATAGTCGAAACAATAAAAATGCAACAAATAGTTTTTGAATAACATTTTTATTTCTGGTTTCGTTTTTCGTGGGACACTTTGAACAAGCAACTAGTTTTTTACATGATAATTTAACCAGAAATTAGAGTCTTAGTCCCTCATGGGTGGGTGCACAACTATTGTCCAGGGCGGTGCAAAAGTCACTTCACCACTTTGAAGATTTATTATATGACAACTAATTCAACAATGAAAATGCGTCACATACGAAATAAAAGTGAAAATCTTCAAGTTTTATCCAGAACCGATGATTTGGATTTAATGAAAAAATTTTGTAATCAAAATTAAAACGATTATCATCTCCTAAACATTATTAAATACACCGAGGACTAATGATCAAAGATAGTGGAAAGTTTATTCTCTAATAATGGACCGTTAGTTGCAGTACAGAGGGACTTCGTTGGAAGATCTAATCAACAAAGACCTTCCTAACATTGTATTATTTCAATTAATTCAAGACCCAAAGATTCCGGCTCGACAACAGACAAAGAACGCTCTAGAGCGGCAGACCGAGATCGGTACGAAATGCATGAGTAATTCAGCGTGTTTCCTCGAGTGTTGCAGCAGATTCGAGTACGTGTAATTCAGCATGTAAGCATGAGTAATTCAACGTGTTTCAATGAGTGTTGCAGTAGATAAATTTGCCCAATACTTTGCATTAGTTAGAAAATAACATCATCGAATGAATCAACAGAATATCTTCAGATGTTTTTTTAAAAGTCATGGTAAAAACTGCACGTAGAATACGTTTGTGTTTAAATAAAAATGGAGAACATTTAAAAAATTATCTATTCAAATTATAAAGCTCGAAGATTTTTTCTTCCATTCCGTATGTAACCAATTTTTATAGCTGTATATTTTTTCGTGTGTTAAATGTTCAAAATGGTGACGTGACTTTAATGCCGCCCTTTATCTATGGGCATTAGCGCTCCCTGGGAGTCTTAAGCTTCGAGTTAGGTAGGGATTTTTCTTTTAAAAAGAACATCTTTTTGTTTAGTCAAGGATCATTTTTTATTTACTGTTCTCCTGTATTTCAGTGCCTCTAACTTTCTTCTTCAACTTTTATCTTGCTTACGTTTCTCCTCATCTTAAAGTTTTTAAGCACAAGTGGTCTTGTGTGGGAGCACAGCTTGTGAATAGATTCCGCTTTCTCTTTAGTTCCATGCTAAATGGCACCTTCATGCTCGTACTCTTTGGAACACCTTCGCTGCTGTTAGGGAGGCTCAAACTAACTTATTTTATCCAATCGCAGTCTTGAGATGTTGCCTTCGGCATTGAAGGACGCCGCACTTGAGAGCTCGTAGAAGGAGAAATTGATTCTCATTCTACTTTTATTTCGTCACCATTGGGTCTAATTACACAGTGCAAACACTACATTTGATTTTAAAATGGTGAATCTGGTAACGTCGGCGGGTCAGAGATCTCGTAGTTTTTCTGTAGTTTTTCATTTTGTTTTACCATCTTTATGACGGTGTCAGGCCTCTCTTCTTCTTATCTCGAGGCGATTTGTTAGGGCCACTCGTAGCTAAAGACTATACGTACAAGCGCTGAAAATTAGTGACGTATTAGCTTGATGATTTTCTTTAATCATTTAAACCACTGTAAAATTGTCTGAATAACTTATCGGTTGCATCAGAGGAGCAATGAACTTCTTATTTTTCAGCTCGACTGAGAAATCTGAAGATACATCTTGTTTCTTTTGAGCTAATTTGGGTAAACGTCGATTTTCTCACTACGGAATAAATAACACGAGTGATGCAGAGTATTCTTACAGCCACGAATGATGTGCTGGACCGATCTTTGAACAGTCGATAAATCCTCCCCAAAAGAAAACATTTTAGTTCTGTAACGATAGCCTAACAGCTCCCATATATTTTCTAAATTAATCGGTAAGGTTGTGTTTTTAACCATAAAGTTCTGAAGGGAAATGGGCTTCTTGTAATTTGTTAGCGAGTAAATTTCTAGACTACAAGAAGCAATCGTTTTGATTGTCTAGGGATATAAATTTACGGTAATGCAATATCTGATTACGTCTTAAGTCCCCAGTTTTGTTTTTTTCTTCTGAGTGAGCTTAAAATCTTAGACCCATGATTTACTTTACTGCCCAACTTAGGCTATCAGTTCGAATGTTCAAAAGATTAAGTACGTTCGTTGTTACGGTTGTTTCTGCTTCCAAAGCACCCTCAGGCTATCTATGTAGAGCAAGCTAACATTTTTAGCTGAAAATTTTAAGTTGTGAGGTTTACTAGTTCATTCCCCTCTTCCTTGTTGATGACCAGCAATGAAAATAATTTTAATGGGAATGGGCTGACACCGACGCCATAGCGTGGATGTTGATCTTATAATTCTTAATTAATCTCTGTAATACCTTGAACTGACTCAATGCCTACAATGTTGATTACAATGCCCATAATGCCTGACTCAATGCCTACATACATATCATGACTCTATGCCTACAATGTTAATTAAAATGATGATTACAATGTTGATTACAATGCCTACAATGCCTGACTCAATGCCTACATAAATATCATGTTAATCTCGATGCCAAACCGATGTCTGAGCCTTTAACTGAATAATTACTTGTTACTGATGCCATTAAAGAGACCGATACAGAGCGACACTAATTCTTGTTAACATCTCAGCGCGTTGCTTCAGCTTCAATTAACGTCAAAAGTGGCATAATTAATCACATTCCTATTTTGTTTTAAATTTCTTCGCATGAGTTTTTTAGTCCATGCAACTGAAGTTGTATACAATAAGGAGGCGATTCTTGCCTGTCGCAAAGTGTGAATTGGTGTTAACATCAAGTATAATCGGAAGAATTTTCCATTGAAACTCATAAGGTAGAAATATTCTTCCATGTTGAATATTTCGAAACAGATCGCATTAGATAATAATTTAGTTCAAGCCTCCCTAACTTCAACAAAGGTATTCGATAAGAGGAAGGATGAAGGCACCATTAAGTATAGAGGAATCCATGCAAAAGGTGTGTTTCCACGCAAGGATAGAGACAGTAAGTTACGGAAAGTTCATGAAACGAGACAATAGTTGAAAAGGAAAGTCAGAGAAACTGAAAAACCGGACAGCGGTGGACTGAAAACATGGTCCTCGAGAAAGCAAAAACTTTTTTGATATCAGTAAAAGAGAATGTCTACTTAACTCTCAGCTCGAGACCTCACATCCTCCCCCTGAGAGCGCAGGTTCCCATGGATACAATAGTTGTATCCGCCTGAGGCATTATTTCTTTACAATTGGGTATGTTTTAATAAGAAGTAACGTTTTCAGCGCACGTTGAAACTAGAACTCACACTTTCGAAGTTCGAGACAAATCAAGGAAGAATATTGGATGTGATTTCGTACTCATTTTTGCTTGTTCCGGCCATCGGAGCCAAGTTCAGATGCGCTCTGCTCGTAACACCTGCTCGTCACAGATTTGAGTCAGCTTTAGCGGCAGTAAGCCCGGCTTTTACAACTCCTAATAGCGGGGAAATCTTAGAGAGTTTTCAAATGTACGCTCAATCGCCTGACACACAGTTACTTACGGGAGAAGGTGTGATGTGATCATGGATGAGCTGCAGCGAAATTGCCGTTACCTGTTGCTCATTTCCACTCTCGATGCTTCACACCTATACTTCCTCGTTCATTGTTTTTATTTGATTTATTATTTCTCCTTAAATATTAATTTCACAATCACATTTTACTCGTGTATTCAAATTTTGAGTATTAACCTCTCCACCATTGATGTCCTGAGTCGTCACTAGTATTTAACAGCACCCACATTGACTTCAGCACCCACCATCTTCTCACGCTGCTGTGTGCTTCATAAGCCTGTGTCTGACTCTTGTTTGCCAGTATAATGTCGTCAAAACAGAGCCATTCGAAGAGGCATCATGAAGAGGCAATTGGGTCTATTTATAGACGCACGGTAAACAAGAGACATGTTAATGAAGGCTGATTCAAGGCACACTTGTGTCACGACGTTACATCTGGCAGTAATGGACCGTAATATCGCACGGCCCTCAGTACGTCAGGTCTGATGAAGACCTTTATCACCGTCTGAACACAGACATCTTGTTCCAACGCGCCTGACATAATCTAGTAATTTTTAATTTCTAGCTGTTTCCCTATGATATCTCGATCTGTATTTTTTCTGTTTTCACTCTGCTCAAGAGTATTTCATAGTCAGTTATTTTTCATTTCAAAAAATGTTCTCAGCTACTAGATACACCGTTCCGTATATTTTTGTCGTTCTGAAACTAAATGGATTACAGGATCTTGCAACCATGTTAGTAAGTTTTGTCAAATGCTTTGAAAAAGATGTTTTGAGTAAAATACTTAGAAAATGAAGGTTTCGAAGAAACTGTGTGTTTGGCAAACTTCAGTTTGCATATTCTGAGAGTGCATTTTTTGAAGGAATACAAAAATTTTGCGATTGCACAAAATTAAGCTAAAACACGTTTCAAAATAAACTAGAAAAATGTGGGCTCCAAATCAGGAATATTTTATGAGGCACTTATTGTATTCAATACTTGCAGTTCGCGATTATGATTTTTCGTTCTTTTTATTTCATTCAGTCATGGAAAAATGACCTGACCCATTAACAGTATGGAAAAATCAACAGAAAAATGTATTTCCTTCCTTAATTTTTGCTCGGCTTCCAACTCCGGAATTTGGTGAATTTTTCAAGTTTTTTGAACTCGTGATTCACACTTGTGTCATCTGTATTCGTTCCACCCCTCAGAAGAGATAGGGTGCGCAATACGTTTAGGTTAGTTTGGTTTGCCCATCCCACGTTATGGGGACTATGTAGTGCCCCCTGATGGACACTGTTAGGTCACCTCAGCAATAGCAAAGCCTTCTGGAATAATTCTATCTTTCGCGCCCACTTTGCTTCTTTCCGTTTTCATATTTCTCCGCTATTTCTTCTTCACCTTTTTTTCTTCCATCTTAACTTTCTATTTCTATCTGCTGGGTCTCCTGTGGGGTAACGTAACTTGCGCAAAAATTGCCCGTTTCCACACTTCATATTAAATGTTCTCTTCTTCATGTTCTCTTGAGGTCGCCTTCGTTGTGGCTTGGGAGTCTAGAACTATTGAAAAAACATCGACTCTGTATCTATTTCAAATTTTCAGTGTTATTTCAGTAGTCTTGGCACAGAGATTTTAATTTCTGTAGTGCTCTAATCCTTTGAGTGAGCGCGTGATGTTTTATTACTAGTCGAACTCTGTTGAAAGTAGAATATTGTTCCTGTCTCTCTTTCATCATCGTCACTTTTCCATTTAGTGATTTCCTGAAAATCCTCTGTTACTATCACTTCCCAAGGCAAGGGGAATCAAGGAGGTTATTGGTCTTCCAAACTACTCAATATTATGTTGGAGTCATTTTGCCACACGCGAGCAGCGCCTTATGTGTGATGTTTTGCGCCGCGGGACGGGTTGAAACGAGCCACATATCTCGACGCTACCGATCTCTGTACACTCTATCCGTGCCGTGATGTAAAATATTTGACGGTGTTTTCCAATGCGTTATGGAGGTTAACTGACAAGGAGAGTCCTACTTCAGCTAACTTTAGAGACGGCTAAATCTTTGCAACAACACAAAAGTCCATTTCGCCTTTTCAATGAATGTATGCGCTTAGAGTCGCCCTACATTACCGTGAACCACGCAACGCTAATTTCCAATTTATTGCGTTCCTTGTTAGGAGTCTAAGCATTTCTTATTTCTTGATCCAGTTCACATACATTATGCTGAAGACGTAGATCTCGTCATATTATCTTACACACTTTGTCTCCATTCCGTAATGTTTAGTACCCTGATATGCTTTATTGGACAACTGAAACATTTGTACAGCGATAACCGTGAAATCCAACAAAATTTAAACTGATCCAATTCCGGCGTAAACTTCGAAGAATTTATGCGTCCGATAATACAGAGGATCTTATTGCTCTATTAACCCTAATAAATTGCTTCGTGATGCTGCCAACGTTGCGAGCTTCTTTCTCTAATGCTTAAAGTTCATTATAGTATTGTTTCGGGATCATCAGAACTGTTTCTTTTGTCAATATCTCAAGTACAAAACTCGCAATGCACCGCAAATCGCTCGGAATTTATTTTCTCGTCTTGCGGAGCATGAACGCTATACCGATGCGTTGTTCTTGCGCAGTAGATTATAACATCAATGTGCCAGCAGGCGACCGAGTTTGCAAGTCGAGTAATTACAGAAGCTGCGATTGCTCAGGCGTATTACATGCCTAGTCCGCCTCATTGAGGCAACATGATGAATGATGTCCTCAATTGGAGCGTCGTCGGTCTGGAAGGTGTCATGTTACAGACGCAGCTCGCCACGCAGCTCTGGTGTAACGACCTCTTAATTATGCTGTATTTTAACCCGCTTTCATGTTTTAGGAGCATCCGCTATAATGATATTTTGTCTTGGAAAGGTTATGAGAGTTTTAATAGATGAGTTGAACTACCCCACTTCCCCGAAGTTTCCTGCATAGTGAAATTTTGCCGGCAGAAAAGCTATTTCTTGCGACGCATGAATCATTTATCCAGTTTATTGAACCCTGGGGTCGCAAAGTGTTCTCTAAGATGTTTTGTAGAGGTCATTGCGTCTTTCTTTAACGCCCACGCTCGAGGTATTGGAAAGTGTGTGAGGTTCTTGTCTTACGCTTCGCTATTAAATTTTTACTTCGTGTTCAAGGCAAGACCAAAAATGAAATCAATGAACCGAATAGATTTATTCAAAACCGATTCATGAGCGTTTATTTTTTCATTAATTTGTTTGGTTTACGAATGCGGGAGAAGTTACTTTTAGAGTTTGAGACGAGATTCCTTAGGGTTCTTCTTCTTATGCCTTAAGAAGTCAGTCGTAAACACATTGCGCATCAATAAATGCTACGAAAAATTCTTCTGATCTTTCTTCGATCATTCGATGGTAACATTATTAACTTCAGCACAATAAGGTTGAAGTTCTGCATTTTGCATGAATTCGTAGGCTTTATTTTTTACTTTTAGCGTCAGCACGTTTCAAAAAATCAGTGGGACATTAGCATGTTGGTCACGACATTTTCAACTCCAAATTGCACACCATCACACAAGTTAGCACACTTCCAATAACAAGTTTACCAGATCACAGGTGTGCCGCGTCTTATCTAATTCTAACAATTTTTCTAATTCAGTCAAACAAATCATGGTCTAATTATTTGGTAAGAATGTAGAACTCTATTGTAGCTCCTAGTTGTTTTTGTAACACTATGTTCTGCCCCGTCGCAAATTTCAGAAAATGTTACTGAATTATCGATCCTCTTCCCACTTAATGACTAAACCGTGCGAGCAGTTCAGCCTTATCTCTGCACAGCATGCTTTGTGAAGCACAAACTGTTGCTTCTCTAATTTGCGTGAACTGAAGTTGGTATACCTACTACAGTCTTTTTTACATCTGCTTTCACTCAACACAGGAATTTGGTATTCTTGTGAAGAATCCAATGATTTCTCATAAGCCTGGCAGTTTCCCCGGATGTAATTTCTTGTTTTAGTGACGTGATGCTTGCTGAGTATTCTTAAAATCTGATACTAACTTTTGTGCAACTTCAGATATTATTCCACCGAGGGATAATTAGAAGCGCCGAGCTTATTTCAAAAAAGTTTGAGCATACTATATATGTGTCGTCTGTCGATCCTATATTAGTAAAGGTTCACGGGGACCTAGCACAGCTCGCCTCTTTGATGCCACAAATGAGATCGCAGTTACTTCAGCTGCTCTGTTTGAGAACACCATTGTGAGATTTCTGAGCTGAGGGAACCTTGGTCTCGCTTTTCCCCTGATTTCCTTTTTTTAACGCTGGCCAATTTTCCTCACCGATCAGTTCCAGGCTGCAGCTCAGTTGATTATGTTATTATTTTCCTCGCTATTTCTCGGTGCGGGCAGGTTTTTAATGCCGTGAGATATGCTTTCGACCGTGCACGTGTTGGCCTCTTGGAATAATTCATTTCGAAAGAAACACTTATTATAGTTTCTTATACATGAACTGAAAAAGAACGAAAATAAAAATTACAATGTGTAGAACAATAACATAATACTGATTGCTGCGCAATACAGAAATGTTCACGACATTTATAATGAATTCTCATAAATAAAACCTTAATGAAAAGAATACACATAATTAAGTGCAGTGGAATAACAAAATATTGATTGCTGCACATCAAAGCAATATTTGCCTTCTTAACAGGTGCATTACTTTCTCTCTTGGCATTTGACTTCAATTGTATTCAGTATTGTCTCTGAACAGACAAAGAGCTTGAATTACTGCAGCCATGCATGTGCTTTTTTCAAGGTTAGTGTAATCACGTTTTTTTTTCACGTTAGTTTAATTACTTCTACAGTGCAAGTACATCATGTTTCTATATACTTTAAACTTAATATATTCAATTCTTGAACTTTTTAAAAGTTTTTAACATCTATGCTATTATCAGTTATGATGGTTCAGTTCAGAACTTGACCGTCACACCGTGCTGTCGCTTAATAATGATTTTCTTTATTACTCTGTCATTCAGTCTGCAGAATTTATCGCTAAGCAAAAAGCTATCATTGCTCGCTAACAAGGCATCAATGATTTAACTGGGCAGTAGACCTGCTGTATATGCAGGGACCACTACTCAAATTTGAAATTACAGGACGCTGATGAATTCCTCCAATACCTGTCTCCGTGATGCTCGGAAAATTCGCTACGCCCGGCCTCATTTAGGTTTTTCGTCTGTTCCGTCGGCTGATGGAGACCTTTTGAGTGGCAAGTAATTGGCCAAGATCAGTTAACTGTCGATAATTTCGAAGGCATGTGAAAGTACAGTTTAATGATACAAAGTATTCGTACAAGTCATGCGGGGGAATTTTCCAGAGTTAGTTTTTGCATGGGCGTCGTCTTGGATGTACGAGAGAGATATTGTTGAAGTTTATGACGCTAATGTTGAGCTCAGAAGTCATTGCTTCAGTTTATAGCCCGTCCGTTCATAAGTCTGATCTTAGTCTTCCTGATACGATTTCTTGAAACATGAGCGGGGCATTGGGGAACTTTTTAAATTTATTGGGTAGATTTAAACTCCGATAAACCAGCAGCGGAAGATTGGGGGATTTTTATCGGACCCACTTACAATGGAAGCTTGCAATTTTTTTCTTGTGCGTTGTGAATAGTTACGTTGGGTCCTATTGATGAAGTGAACAATGAAAATGTGCTCATTCATGGAGAAATATGTCAATTCATTTTCTTTAAATTCTGCTGTACATCGAGTCACAACAAAACTAAATGCATCGGAGTTGAAAACGGTCCTTGGGGAATTGTTGAATTGCCGAGTGGATGTCTTCTATGACTCTATAAAGCACGTCACTTTTCCTGTATTCAGGGATCATGGAAATTACATTTTTGATAGAACATCTTGACTTGCGGGGGAAGGGAATAGATGAGCTGAGAGGCATGGTGAGTAAATGAATTATCTGCGTAGGTCATCGTCAACACTTGATGACAGAAACAGTCAGAGCATTTCTTGAAGTTAGAAAGAATTTAAATCTTGAGATACGTATTCCTAACACTAGTAGCTAACAAGTTGCCGCAAAAACTGAAAGGCGCAAAAACTGCTGAACAAAGAAACACAAGCTATTATTATTATTATCTATAACTTCACTAAAATCGTTTGCAAGCGTGTTAAAAAGGGGTTTGTTTCAGCATGGAGTATGACACTGAAACGAGAGTGGACGATTGGTAAAGCAAAGCTGTTTTACATTCTGTGTAAATACTGCCCATACATGCATTGGTTGTGAGCTGGCGTGCTGTTTATGAGGCGTAAGATGATGCCTAAAGTTAAAGTGAGTCGACGGAAATAGTTTCGCAGGAAAGGATTTGTGTGGCTGCGAGTAAATTGTCCATCTCACAATCTTAGGAGTCAAGATTAGATTTCATTCCTCATGTTAGCACTGAGATCGAACAAAGCCTGCATTGTGTAAAACGCTTCACAGTGTGTTCTATGAACGCAGATAGTCAGAGATTTCATCAGGGGTCGGTGTTTGTTCCTCAGTGCTTTTGCAGCGCTTTATGTCCACATTAAGTCTTGCGGTGTGTTTTATCGAGGTCAAAACTGAGCGGGGTCCCTCACTCAGAGGTAGACCTGCGTAGCTGAGCTCGGGCCGGACATGATAGCGCTGCCGTGCCGTGTTTTTTGCCCTCCGTGCCACGCGATCGTCCTGGTGACATCTGGCTGCGCTTACATAAATACTCGCACCGCGTCAGGGCGGAGTTAATGTTAAGCGAAGACGTGCGCGAGGTCGGCTGCCGCGTCTCTGCAAGCGCACGCCTTCCGCTCTTCTTTCCTCCTATCAGACGACAGCGCTCTTGTGAGCGTTTTCGAAAGATTTGCGCGAGTGTTCTGTTTAATGGTATTTATTTGGTCTACGTAGAAACTTCTTTACTTGGTGTCTGTTACTGTTGAAAATTAAAATGAAGGTAATAGCGAAGACTATTGATTTAAAAGACATTTTTGTTAAAAAACGAACGTTTCGACCCTAAGGTCATCGTTTCGACCCTAAGGTTTGTTGAAAATTAGAAGCATAAATGCAAAATATGTTGTAGCACCACTTAATTAAGTGATTGTGTCGATGTGTAAATTTAGAGTGACGAGTTCGAGTTTTCACGAATATTTTATGCGATTTTTGTATCACACAACCTTTTCCATTTCAATACGTGTTGATTTACAACCAACCAAATTAAAATATTGCTGTAAAATAACTCGTCGGTTTCAGAAACACGACTGAGGTGAGAGCATTTCTGGCAGCGGCCTTAATGAGTGGAGGAAGATTTTTTACGAAGGCATCGCCGATACCGTCGGACAGCCTCAGTCATCGCAGTGTCCAAGATGACATCTGTCGAGTTGAGAAAATTTCGTGTATATGAATTCGCATTCTCGAAAAAATTCGCTCATAAATTTCACGTTAAATTGGGCCATTGTTTTTGCTTTACTCATTCACAACGCTTTGAGAGTTCAAAAATAAAAGTTCACTCTCTGTTTGTAATGTATTGAATGAAATGAATTTGAACGTATGGATAAAACTTCATTCAGTTTCCGAAGCTTGTGTCGGTCACGCGACGCCATGGAGTCAATCAGACAATATACGACCTCTGTAAAATTATTGCGCTGAACATTATTCTTCGAATTGAGATTTCACTTATTGCCTGCTATTCTATTCCTTTCTCATGCGCTGAACAAGTGTTACTGATCTTAACAAGCAAGACTTCGTAGCGACCAGACGCAAAGCTGTCTGGAGTGATGTCCAATTCGTGTGTAAATTCCAATTCATCAATGTTTTATGACGTATACCTTCGATTGCTTATAGCAGTATTCATTTGTGAACTGAAGTTCTCTTACTCCATGGGTTGTGTCCAAATCCTTCTTCAAATATGAAATTTTAATAAATTCTCCGTTTTAATGTTGTTTTATCGTTCTATTTCCTCTCTTTCTGTTTAACCTACGGAATTTTCGATTATTACTTAACGATCAGCTGGTCACCGGCTTAGGCAGTGATGAAAAAATTACATTATGCTGTTTTACAGAATTTTCTTGAGCAGACCTTTGGCTGTAAGTTATCACATTTTTTGCATTTATCAATTGGCTAAAGTAGAAATTAAGCAATATTTAATGGAAAATACCCGGCAATAGTTATTTTTTGTTGGTGAATATTCATGCAAATATCCAAATAGAAGCTGGACTTGTTTCAGTTTATTTACCCTTACCTTCATGGCTCAAAAAACTGGTTTTTGAATGGAATCAACTTCATGATATTTCTTCAGTGGAAAAAAACGTGGAGCTTGTTTTTTGACGCTATGCTGCTGATTGTATCACAAATTTTTATCCGAAACTGCAAATATTGGAGACAGTCACAAATTAATGGCAATTTTTATTTGCGTCTCGCATTGCGCTATAATTTTTAAATAATGCAGAACACCTCCTGTTTTGACATTTTGTATCCTAGCTCCTAGTTAGATAACTAGTAAAATATTGTGGAGTTAGTCGCAGCGCTCAGTATCGAACCCAGCATGTCTCCTTCGAGAAAAAACGTAAAAAGAAAGGAATATTGAAGAACATCGTTTCCATTCATTCCACTGATTGTTCCTCCCCTGTAGTCGAATATTTTTGGCCATGTTCAGCTGAATTTTCTCGAAAAAACTCATTCAACTCCAGACCTGTTAGGGAGCGTCCCTGCGAGCGTCTCCCGACTTTCACGCTTGCCCAACTCCATTCTGTCCGACGCGCGGCTGTGTTGATACTTGGTGTTGTTATTTTCAAATAATTCGATTCTTTAAAGTTTCAACCCCTCAAGGGGATACAACTGTTGTATCTATGGGAATTAGCTCTCCCAGGGGGACTATGTGAGGGCCTGAGCTAAGGGTTAGGTAGGCTTCGTTTTTGTTGAAATAAAATAGGTTTTTGTTCTGTTACGGACCATCTTTTTTCGGTTCACTGCTGTCCTGTTTTTCAGCTCCTACTACTTTCTTCTTCAACTTTTTCTTGTTTCATGAACTTCTTTCTCATCTTACTATTTCTATGCCCTTTCTGCATAGATTCCACGTTCCCTTAACTATATACTAAATGGTACCTTCTTTCTTCCTCTCTTTGGATCTCATTTGTTGAGGATATAGAGGCTTAAACTAACTAATAATCTAATCTTAAAAGTTTCAAACACTCGTTAGTATAGAAAAGACCTGAACTGAAATTCTGATTTGATTTCTGTTCATGAAGACGCACTCGAGACACTGCTCAGTTAAGCCAGGGTGGGCTCAGGAACCGTTGATAGAAATGCTGACCTGCCCTGAACCGAGCGTACAACAGGCTTTTGCATCCTGCAGCGCTTGCAGGAAGTTGTGCTCTTCCCAGCGTCTTGCTACATGGTCCTGCAATCACGGTAATTGTTGGTCGGTTCTCCCTTCTCAACATCTCGAGCATTGGGCACTCGTTTCTCAACCCTCGTACACTTCCTTCGCGCTCGTGGTCGCATTGTAACAGCACGTTTCAAACTCTTTCAAAACATTTATCAAGTACAGTTAAACTCTCAAGCGTTGCGTTATGGAATTGAGTTAATGCAGTTCTGACTAATTTTCATTTTGGCTAAATAGTGTACCTACTTGCACGAAATTAAATGCTCTACATCTCATGTTTTTCGCTTTCGGTTTCCTTCCAGTTGCGTCATCATTTCTTTGTATCTGCTTGCTTACCTTTCTTTCACACTCACTTTGTAAAAAGGGAGGGCGTGATGCTGGAAAGGCGGACATGCCTTATTACGTTGTCTGAGCTCAGGACGGTGTTGCAGCAAGTCTCGTGCACAAGAGGCCGAAATTAATCGCATAACCAGCAACACGACGCGAGGTGTGGCCCAAGGGCTTGAACTCTGAGTGCCCAAGAATGGAAAAACTTCAACTCACAGCCCCGTCGGCTAAATTTAGATCTATGCAAGCAGACTCTGGAATCTTGCATCTCAATTAATACTTGCTTTGATAGGTGGTTTTGTTTGTTCTAGGCTGATGGATGTCTTGCTTCACTGTACTTAAGTTTCATGGCTTTATGCTTGTTATCTAGTTAGGCGTGTGATGAATTTCTTTGATGTTTGATGGACGCATAACTCTCCAGTGAGATACGCTGCTGTCAGCATGGTCCGTGGTGTGTAAAGCACAGTTGATGGATGCATTGCCGGTAGTGTGCTGATCAGAGATAATTTATTGACTAATCGTGCTTTGGTGAATTGCTCCTGCATATTATTCCTCGGAAATTAGTCGAGAATCAAAGGACTGCATCATTCTGGCCGCCTTGCAGTCATGTGGTAACCTTCAGGTCCGCTGATCTTCAGGAGATATCCGTACAATGATTAGTGCAGAACTTCAGAGTTTTATGCCCGCTCAGGGGGACACAATTACTGTATCTACGGAAATTAATAGGGTGACGATGTGAGCTGAAGATTGAATAGGCAATTCTTTCGTTGAAATAGAAAAAGTTTTTTGTTTCACGGCCATCTTATTGTTTGTTCACTACTGTTTTTCTTCCACTTGTGAACTTTCTTTTTGAACTTTTGTCTTGTTTTATAAACTTCTCTTGATTTTTCTGTTTCTATAGGCGCAAGATGTGAGTACATCCTAGCGCATTAATTTCACGTACCCTTATTCCGTAGCAATAAGGGCCTTTCTCCTTTTTGTCTTAGGAACACCTCTGTTGTACTTATAGAGGCTAATGCTAATTTAGAATATAATTTAAACTCTCGAGCTTTGTGTAGAGCTGGAAAAATTGTAAATAGAAGGTGATCGGCGGCGTTACGGAGGCCTGTTGCATAACTATTCAGTGAAGGTTGCATCAGCGTATAATACTACTTAGATCTTAACCTTATACTCCTGCGTAGAAATATATGCTATTGTTTGCGAGTGAACCAGTCATAGTAAAAATGAACTGCTGGTGTTCGGACGTTCGAACAAAGCATGCAAGGAAAGTCATTTTGTTCTGTGTATATATAGCTCGAAATAACATTTTTCGGTGCAAGTTAGGAAATGAAAAAAAGAAAAAAATACAAGGTTTACCTATTTCATGTTTGAAAATGGGGTAAAGTAATTGATAAACTTCTCTCTGTTGCATGAGTGTTTTTACAGTTTTCCAGACCAGCAGAATGAAAATTACAAGATGGATATCAGTTCAAATCAACGCAGGACTCATTATCTCCGTGATTGCATGAAATTACATGTTTAGTTCAGTCACTGTTAACAGCGCATTTTTATCTTCGTTAAATCCTGAATTTATGCAACTCTTCGTCGTATCTTAGATTCGTGACAATAATTATTTTAATGGAATGCTATTTTACTTCGAATTCAGACGAGAAAGACTGTCTGTCACTATGTCTATTGTTTAACTTCTAACTCGATCACTTGTTTTGATAGATTCGTCACTATATACTTCATATGTTGATGACATGCAGTGAAAATCAGACAGATATTTGATTGTTCTCTGACTATAAAAATCGTCTTGAAATCTATATTTACTGTAATCATTCTTCCAAGCTCTTGCACAAACCTCTTGTCTGCAAAAGCGTGTCTTCCTTTTGAAATGTACATCGGATGAATATTCATTCATTAACAATTTCTATTCACAAGCTTGGAAAAATTGTATTTCTCAAATGTAGTTTGTGTGTGAACTTAGACCTTTAACCAAAACTGGAATGTCTTCATGTCTCGAGAGGTGCCCTCACCCTTTGCTAACAAACATTAACTTGAGAGTCGCTGATGGAGGCGAGGTACGCCTTCACACAAAAGTGTAAACGTTACCACCAACCGAACGAGTGTATTGTAAAATACAGTAATAAGAACAACATTAACTAACATAAAGTGTACAACTAAAAATCATTGCGGGTTTCGTTCTAAGTTGACCTACAATGTCAAAGCGTATTTCTGAGATTTTTTGTGTTCTCGAAGGCAGGATTCGCTAATTAGTCCGCGGAATGTTAGGATATGTTAGGAACATTAGAAGCTCTAATTAAGTGACTCTCCAATTATTTACTCACTCGAATTATACCTTAATAAACAATCGCTATGCAGAGAACTCGCAATTACAATTTAAATAACCTAATTAATAACACAAATAACCTGAAATCCTATTATTGGTTGGCCAATTTACCATCTCTCATAATTAAAAGCATCAGATATTGCGATGTGGAATTAAATGACCGTAAACCTCTCTACAATTTCCAATGCTCAAATACGTTAGAAAAAAATTCATATATATTTTAGATAACACACTATACAATGATTGCCTTCTATGCACAAAAATTTTTAAACAGTAAATGCTTTTTTCTTGATTCGTATTTGGTACTGCTTATTCCGCTACCAGTTCTGAATATTAGCACTGGATGCGACGTACAGAATAGTTGAACATTTCAAGGATGGAAACGTTTGCGATCAAACGCTCTTTTTCACAACCATGCGTGCCTCCGATTACGAAACAGATAAGGTTTACCTTTCGCAATATGAACGATACACCCACAACTGCACGCTAGAGTTACATGCTATTCATTATTCCTGTCTCGCTTTTGAATGCAAATCAACAAATGTTTTTCATCATTCCCATTTTCATAAAGTGTTTCGCTATTGATGTATTGATCTATATTTTCATTATACAGAAACTTTCGAGTGATTTAGTGTAATCGAAATGTTTATTAAAACGTTTCTTTCTGAAATAACCCACACCCATTACCAGCGTTGACTTTCTCCGGTCAAATTAGGTTTTTGGAAATATCATCTTGATTGAACCATCTATTGAACAATAGATGAACCCAATTACTTTCAAAAAGCATTCTATCATTTCCGTCAGTAATTTATGATTAATACTTACTGAATTATTTGACGCATCATTAAGCTCATTCACCTCTACCTTTGCGAAACGTCTTTCATATTTTTGATTTTATAAAGTATTTTTCCCTCAAATTACGTCATAAATTACTAAATAATGTATGATGCTTCTACTTACCACTCATTGTTGTCGGCTATTTAATACCATTGGTTTTAATTTTCTTTACAAAGTCAAATTAGTCATGAAATAAATTCTCAGAAGCGAAGATTTCTCTGTTTGTTAAGATAGAACAGAAATTTCTTATACGCGCACTTTTGCGCACTCGCCTTTTTGATGGTCGCGCTGAAACAGCTCCTATTTAAAAAATATTGTCAAACTCATCTTTGCTCCTCCTATCTAAGGATGCTTACCATCATTTTAGCTGAAGTTGATTCTATTTTACTTTTATTCTGTCCTAGAGCAGCAGCCCCAAAAAAAGTTTTTTTAAGGTCCCTCCCATTTTTTAGCTAAAATTTTCCACCTGCCGCAACCTATATTGTCACAGACACTAAATTTCCACTGTATTTTTCTTTCTTAATTAATGAGACGTGTTTACGGCCCTGCAGAATAGCTTGGGTTAGTAACACAAACGTTATTTCAGCCCTCGGTGACGGGGCGTGAGAACAACACTCACTTGGTCCCTATACCGCACAAGAAGACCTTCCACCCCGGCCTTACGATAACAAAGCTCTCCGTATCCTGTACCGCGTCTTGTGACTTTAGTGGATGTTTTACACCTGCCCCAATTTTCTTATGAACACCAATTCCGAAACTGTTACAACATGTGAAGGAACTTATTTCTTTATTTAATAATATCATTTTATAATCATGTTCATCACATCCTTTGTTACAGTATAAAATCCACTTCCCATAAGGACCTAAGCAATGTGGACGAAGGAACTAAGCGACGTGTATACAGATGTATAAATATATGTACAAAGATGTCGAATTATTTTCAAGGCTTCATGACCTAAATCTGAATATTTAGGTCATGAAGCGCCTATGGTTTTGTTCTCTCGCTTTAAGGTTGGAGACATTCAGCTGTGGGTAGAAAATAATTAGATGAGGTTGAATTGCTGTGCTTGCCGAGTGGGTGAAAAGTGTTTCCAGAGCTTTTATATGCTGTTTCAGTAAAGTTTTCACTGTCTCATTCATACCTGAAATAGATTTGCAAACCCTAAATTAAAATAAATGCTTCGTATGCACAGTATATATAAATTAGTGTACTAAATCTTCATTATAGATATTTATGCAGGTCTTTATCTTTCATCCACTTAATCTTCAAAGACTTATATCTATTTCGTTCGTTTTTTATTTTGCATCGTTGTCCAATGTAATTTTTTTGCAGGAGCTAGCCAAAGTTGCTCAGAATCTTTCAAACTTTATACTTCTGAGTCCCGTAAGGTTTTATAGATGGTGCTTTCGTGCTGTCAGCGCTGAAGACAATGAAGGTTAGTCCAATAACTTGTTTAAATTGTTGCAGGTAGTGTACCTACGAGTATGATGGATACTTACGATGAACTAGAATTTTTATTGTTACAATGTGGATGTCATTTACTAACTAAGTAACTTATAACCGTTCGGAGAGCCTAAGTTAAATGAAGTTAAAAGTCTAAGATACATCAAGGGATGAATCAAAATATGTGGCTGATGTTAAATACGCTGACTCTACAGACATTTCAGAAGCCTAGGCATTTCTAGGTGCATATTTTCCCAACTTCCCGGCACTGAATCGCAAGAAAAATAAATGGAGTTAGAGCAATTATTTATCACTTGACTCTGCGTATCATTTGTCAGGTCGATTCGTAAATAATTTCTGATTTATTTGATGTAAATTGGTGGTGCTTTAATCCATTTTAACACTCATATTTTGGTTTGCTAGTCTAAATTTGGGCAAAATACTATTTCCATTTTTTCAGAGCCATTTTATCACTTACATTTCAGTAAATCATTAAAAATAACTTTAAACAGAAGACCTAAAGGTACATATTCGACATGTGATTTTGTGGGAGTTCAAACAAGAAAATGGTGCGGCAGAGACAGTGAGGAAAATATGCAGCATTTGTGACCAGGGTTACCAAACGGATCGACATGTAAGAAATTGGTTTACAAAATTTCGTTCTGGAGCTTGGAAGATAAGCCTTGGCCCGGTGCGCTCATCGGGCATCGATGAAGATGCTTTAAGAACGTTAGTGGAGAATGATCCTCGTCCAAGCACTCGTGAATTAACGAACGAACTCAATGCCAACTGCTGCGTGGGGATGGAAATTTGATCAATAAACGTCCAGCACTTGTCGACAGAAAAACTGTCATCCTCCTTCATGACAACGCAAGACATGCATGCTGCAAAAGAAACGCAAGAAAAAAATTCACAACTCGACTGGTCCACCGCATTCCTTTGACCTCGCCACGACTGATTTTCATCTCTTTAGGTCTTCACAGAATGCTCTTTAAAGCAAAAATTTTAATGAAGATCATCAAGTGAAAAAGTCCAAACATCCAAATTTTTTCTCATCAAAACAGTCCTCATTTTATTATGATGACATCAAAAAGTTAATTAGTAAATGGGATAAGGTGATTAAAAATAACTGTGAATATTTAATTGATTAGAACTTGTTAATTTGCTTTGTAGTAAAAGTTGAATTAAAGATCATAAAACGGAAATTATTTATGAATCGACATAATATGTAATATATTTAACCATGAAGTAGCCTCTGATGCCGCTGGTTCATAGACTCATTCTCGTAATGTAAATTTCGTTTTACATGCAACTTTAGGACCGTTTTGTGTTGCCCAAGACTTAAAATCGATTGCAGTTGCGTTATCGATGAACCGAACGTGAGATGAAGCACCTCAAAATTACAGTCAGTGCGCCACTTGCGTGTCATTAGGCAGAGATGAACGGCGCTGTAAGGTCTCTCAGTCGCTTGCGGGCTTTGTGTGTCATTCATAATAATTTCTCACTTGCAGGGTTTCGAGTGGAGAGAAATCATAATGAGTTAGGGATCTGCATGCCGACCATCCTGCGGCCTTAGAGTCGAAATTAAACATTCTAAATTAGCGAAATTTATTTCAGTACAGCCAGCTCAGAGTGCTAATTTCTAGTACCTAGCGGGTGTTGAATTGAACTGATTGAGGAGGGCCATTTCAAGTGCACAGCTGGAGCTCGAGTAGGGCACTTGCAATCGAGTTACGCTGTAGGAAAATACCTAGGCATCGCAGCTCTCTTTCCGGCAAGTCAGGCTACAAGTGTTCAATTAGCGACAGTAATTTTCTGCAGCAAACAAATTGACATCGAATTCTCGCCTCGGTCGATCCTGATGGTCTCGAATTCTTCGTACTCGAGACCAGGCATATGCCCGTAGAATGTTCGCGCGCTGTCACAGATTTGCCTCTTGTTTTCTAATTGAACGTCCATCAATTTGTTAGCGCCGAAATTCATCATTTCATACCTGCACTGGCTGATGGTAATACCAGGAGCCATGATCATCAGAGAAGGCATCAAGCGTCGTTTTAGTGGTGTATATTTCAGAATTGTACGCTCAGTTTTTCTCTTATTTTCAGTTCACACATGCGAAGTTTTCTTTCCTATTCCGTGATATAACAAGTTTGCCTGTTTTCTCATTTTTCCATGATAATGTTTTTAACTCCTGATAATTAATTTGCTCGTGATATTAATTTAAATATAATTTGATGTTAATGCATTTTCGGAGAATAAGTGTACAATTATTTTTTAATGGGCCTCCTCCAGGGGAAACGACTATTATAGTATGGGAATTAGTGCTCCACGAGGGAAAATGTGGGGCCTCGAGTTCATGGTTTTGTGAGCCTCCTTATCGTTTTACATTTCCCGAACTGAATTCGTGTTCGTTCTTTCACGGAACATTTTTTCTGCTTTACTGCTATCCTCGTATTCGGTGATTATTACGGTTTTTCAGCTTTTATCTTGCTTCATAAGCGTCTTTCAATTTTGCTGTTTTAATGCACTGAGTGTGGTGAACAGACCTTGTTTAACCGTATTTATAACCGTTACAGGTGTATCAGGATAATTTTCTGAGGTTTTGAAGCATGGAGATATGAACAGACTCATCACTTAATTTTATCACATCCCCTTGTTCAGTTTCATTTATTTTTTAGTTTATTTTACTTCCCACACACAACTAATACAGTCAGACACGACCTCTCCGAAGAAAAAATTTTGTAAAACATTCTACGTAATATGGTAGAATTTTTTAGACTGACGCATCATTGTAATTCAGGCTGTACTGAGTTTATTTGGAAGTAAGTGATTGTAAGGTAGATAAAAGTAAAGATCAAATGTAATAGTTATTGTTCGTCTTGAAATGGTATACTTGCACTTTTGTCTAGAGGCTGTTTGTACCCTTAATGGGTAAGTTAGAACAGTATTGTGAATGACAGCTCGTAGGAGAGTAGGCAGAATTCCCTCGCCACTCGCATGCTTGTTTAGTTACAGACTGTCTGAGCTTCGAGGCTTCAACCTTAAAAATTGGCCATCAGCCGAGACCGAAAACTGCAGCTGAGGCCATGTTGCCCCGAAAATGCTCTCCAGTCATCAGCCCTGTTACAGCTGGATCTCGATGCTTCTATATATATGGCCGCAGAAGAAGCCGTCAATGTTATGTTAATACCCTCAGATAAAAGAGTTGTCACTCCACAGTGTGTGACTTTTTTCAGATTTTGAAAACGTTCTAAAAGCGCCCTGTTTCTAGTTGCTGATTCTAGAGGATGAGCTTAACTCAGCGTGCCGCGGTCGGTACCTCACAAAGTTACTTTGAAGGCTTATCTTCATTATGCGATTTGAGGTATCAAAGTTTCGACACGAAACACAACAGAGATGAGGAACTCAGCGTCTCAGTCGCGGTCTTGGAGAATAGAGCAAGGAATGTCGTCTTCCTTTTGCCTGTTGAACTTGGTTACCCTCAATGTTTTCGAGTCACGGTACTAAATCTGAAGCTTATTAATGAACGCGAGTATTTTTTCTGCTTTTGATACCTTCTTGAGATTTTCTTGCATTTTAAGCCTCAGGTTCAAATTATAAAACATATTGTGTACTCAGGACAAAACAAATTGTGTTACCTGTTTAATCTTATATCAATATAATACGGCTAACCTAAAATAATTGCTGTTTTATGAGCGTTGGCGTTGTTGCAAATTTAGACTGTTGTGAAGTTCGTTTGATCGTTGAATTAACTGTACTTTAAATTGCACGCTGTGTGCTGAGACCTCAATCAGAGTTTATCTAGGCACTGGCATGTTCGCACAATGTTTTCCTGAATTGTTCTGTTTTGCCTGCCAGATCAGATACTGTTTAATTACGACAGCTTTAGATGGGCATTTGGGACTTCTATCTATCATGCCCACTCAGTTATTTTGAGTCTTCACACCTTCTCCATTATCCCTCTTTGTCTTTTCATTTTCTTCCTTCCGAACTTGCTGTTCCTATGGGCAGGGTATACAAGTCGGGAACACATCTTGTGCCTAAATCACCCGGCTTTCTACAGTCAATAATAAATGGTTTCTTATTTTTACTTTTTGAGATTGGCTGTTTTGTGCTAAGGAAGTCTCGACCTAATTGATTTAGAAATGATAATTTGTTCTGTTTTGTGGAACGTGTTTTCGAATTCTCAGAACTAACTCCCACAGAGTGACACTGATGTTTGCTCAGTTCTACTGAATTAGATGTCTAACAACTATTTAGAACGTTTTCTTTCTCGCATTTCTGATGCAAATTATTTAATTTTCTGAAAAAATTCTCACTACTTTTAGAGAAATTAAATTAATGAACGACTTTATTATTCACTCGTTGCCCAGTGTAAATATGCACCTGAACCCCTCGAGGGGATTCAACTATTGTATCTATGGGAATTAGCACTCCCGAAGGGAAAATGTGTGAGGAACCGAGCTGAGAGATAGGAAGGCCTTCTTTTTGTCGAACTAAAAAAATCTTTTGTTATACACCATCTTTTTCGGTTTCCTGCTGTTCTGTTTTTCAGCACCTCTGACTTTCTTCTTCAACTTTAATCTTGTCTCAAAATCTTTCTTCTTATCTTACTGTTTCTATTCGTACGGGATCCTTTGCAGGAACACCCTTTTTGCATAGATTCCACGTTCCCTTAAGTCTATACTAAATGGTGTCTTCATCCTTCCTCTCTTTGAACATCTTTGTTGTGGTAAAGGGAGGCTAAAACTTATTTATAATCAGTCAATCATTTGCCCCTGAAAACGAAGTCTTTAATACCTTGAAACTAAGTCCTTTTTTCGTATTTTCGTGCTCTGAATGTGTATTAAATTGTATTTTGCCATTTTTTTCGCTTCGTAACAACGTAGAGTGATAATTTTAAGCTTTAAGTTCATGTGATACGTACCGATTGCGCGATGAAAGGCTAGAATAAAAAAGTTCTTTACATGTTTTGTTACTAGGAACTAATAACGAAAGTACGGCTTAGGAGTTCACAAAGAATCAACAAAACAACAAATAATTTGCTGTGCTTGTAAATTTTTCATAGGAAACATTCAAATTATGCAAGATTCACAACTATAGTTTGTTATGAGGGGCAGGAGCTGGAAGGCAGATGGAGCACTGGAGCGATAATTTTAAGCTTCAAGTTCATGTGATACGTACCGATTGCGCGATGAAAGGCTAGAATAAAAAAGTTCTTTACTTTTTTTTGTTACTAGGAACTAATAACGAAAGTACGGCTTAGGAGCTCACAAAGAATCAACAAGACAACAACAAATTATTTGCTGTGCTTGTCAATTTTTCATGGGAAACATTCAAATTATGCAGGATTCACAACTATAGTTTGTTATGAGGGGCAGGAGCTGGAAGGCAGATCGAGCACTGGAGCGATCAGAGTGAGAGAGATGTGTTCATTGTATTCATTTTCAATTGCATTATGAACCGGCAGTCGTCTTGTGCAGCATAGCTAAAGGGTTAATATAGTCCAAATTTGTTTCCTGTAAACTCACCAGCGTAGCTTTAATAGCCGTCCGTGACGCGTAGACATGGCGCGTTGTTTCCCACATGCACAAATTTTTCTGGACAAAATCTTTTATGCACACGCGTCCGATAACCTGGGGAGAACGGTATCTTTAACCATTTCATTTTGGTCAAAATGTTTACGTTCTATATTGATACTTCTTTGATGAATAGTTTCAGAATTTCATCTTTGCTCGAGAAGAGCTTTGAAAGATTTAGTTTAGAACGTTTTTCTTTATGTTGACTCAATTATTCCTCAGGATACTGCACCAATGAGGTCAGGAAAGTCACCTGAACTCAAGTTAATGCGCCTCTTATGCTCACTCGCTTCCTGTCAAACGTTTGAATGATTATTTCTGTTTTAAAATGAATTTCATCACCTTGTAATGCCACAGGAAATGGGATTTCTGTTTATTAATAGCAACATTCAAACTCAGCTGTCATGGAAACCGCTTCCGTGTGTGGGAACCGGGTAGTTTGAATACTCAAAAAGGGTAAAAAACAATGACACATTTTTTATCATGAAATTACATTCCGTGATGTTTTAATCAAAGCTCTAAATTTATTCCTACGTTAGGTGGAAAACCCAGAGGAATACCCAGAGAGATCTAATATTTCACGAAATTAAATTCTAGAAAAAAACGGTATCGCCACGATCGAGCACTGTATGCGTTTGCGTTGGATGTGCTGTAGACAACACAGGATGACTGGCGGAGCAGGCGTGCCAACGGCATGTGTGTGCGCTATGGGGAAGAGAGTGCATTTTTTCTTGAGTGTGCGTAGAAGCGACACAGAAGTGGGACCTGTGCAAGAGGCTCAGCAGAGCACTGCAGATGCGAACACGATAGGCGAGACACGTCAGCCGTAACGGCGGCTGATGTGCCTGAAGTGAACGAAAGACTTCGCAAATTCAACAAGTCTCGTCGAACACCAGAACTTTAGGCAAGCGAGACTATTCAACATCTATTCGAGCATCGTCGAAGAAGGGAACTTAAGATGCTATAATTTTTAAGTAATTATTAGGTGATTAACATATCTTAAAAATGAGGGTACATTATTCAGCGGTTTTTCTCACATCATAAATAGAAAATTAGTTTCATTGAAATTAAGAAATGGAACATTTTCAACAGTTCTTACTCAAAGTATGATATAAATGTGTGAGTGAGCACTTTCATCTGAATACCTCTTCATTAAAGGGGATACAACTATTGTATCTATGAGACATATCGCTCCCAAGGAGAATATGTGGGGTCCTAAGTTAAGGTTAGGTAGGGCTTCCTTTTATTGAAATAGAATGAATTTTTGGATTTGTTACGGACCATCTTTTTTTCGGTTCACAGCTCTCCTGCTTTCAGCACCTACTACTTTCTTTTTCAACTTTTATCTTCTATGGACCTTGTGCAGAAATTCTGCGTTCCCTTCAACTCCATACTAAATGGTGCCTTCCTCTTTGCTCTCTTTAGAACGCCTTTTTTGCAGTTAGGAAGACTCAAACTAACATCTAATGAAATCTTTCATTTAAATACTTTACCAACACACGTGTATGTCTTTCAGTCTTGAGACTACGACCTAATGAAATTTTCTCGATTAAGAAACTGCACTTTCAATTCTAATTTATGCTCAGTTCTTCCCACATCCGTCCGTTACCGAGGTGAACAAACGCTGAACACTAGTTAAGGGTGTCACTGTGGGCTATCAACTAGTCAGTTATTTTGTTTTGCATTAAATTGTTCACATAATTTGCATAGTTACCTGCAAGTTCTCTTGTTTGAAGGATAATTTCTTGATTCATTGTTCTGCCAATTGTAGAGTAATTTCATGAGTTCCTGTGGTCTTATGCCTATTTAGGGCTACTTAGTTTAATCATGCTTCAACAGTTCCGCAGTTCTTATTTATGAATCTCATAGTCAAATTTTAGAAAAAACTACTAATCTGATTGTCATGCTTGATAAGGAATTTTACTCTAGGGGATAAAGGCATTTTTGCTCAATGAAAATGTGTTATAAATATGTACGTATTTTATATATCTTGATAAAATGATAATACAACGTGATGTTTTAAACCTATTTCCTGAAGCCGTATAATTTTGATTACTGTAGCTCATGATAAGTTTTTTCGGTACACTTTTCGTGCGCTTCCGCGGCTCACTTAGTTCAAATCCTACATTCCGAGAAGTAAAGGGTGGTATGATTAATATTTCATTTCTTGATAATGCATTCATGTTGCTCATCATTGAACTCTTAGCAGTCTTAATGCACAGTTTTTTTTAAGATTGTCACTGTCATCTAAGGAAAACTTTGTTATTGTTGTTCGTTTTAGGATTTTTCTACTAAGTTATAAGTTATAAATAAACTGTTTTTCTTTCTTTTTTCTTTCTTTTCTTAACTCTATGTTGATAGCAGTTATTTCAGAAATATCCAAGTCATAGGTGGTAACGCGACGCTTTGGTCGACGATTTAAATGACTTACATTAAACATGAAACAAAGGAAGAGTCGATCCAACGCTGCATCAAAGTTACCTTGCATTGGAAGAATTAGAGAGGTAAAGTCCAGGCTTCGTCTTTGGCTCAAAGAACATTCCCTGAGCTCAAAATGAATGGTTATGGCTGATATTTGCATAATTTTCTGCCGAGTAATATGATAGAAAAGCTTTCACGATCCTGTATCTTGCCTAACGAGGTCTCTTGAATTCCATCGCATTATGAACTTTCGTCGTAAATAGCACCGGCAAAATTTATATCCTAGAGGTATCGTGAAGTACAATGCGTGTTGATTCAGGATTTTATACTCAGTTCAATTTTCGATGATTTTTTTCCAGCTACTACAAAATCGGCTAGCGGTGTTTCCGTTCGAAGAAAAGAATAGAGACTATTATTTCAGCATAACTTGAGCATTTTTGAAACAGCCTTTCATTGCTTCTCGGTTTGGTACTCTGGAGAAACGTTTGTAATTCTTCATGGTGACTACTGTCCATCATGTATCCGAGCTGCAGTTGTGCTGTACAGCGCTGTACACAGAATTGTAGACCTGCAAATGTTTGTCACTACGTAATCAGAGTTCTTCTCAGGCCTTTCTCTTCTTTTTCGCTTTATGTCATCCCATTTTATTCCTGTGGAGTGACCAGCCATGAGTTGCACGACTGTAATTCTATTGACACGGTTGTAGATTAGGTATCTGTTTCATCGATTCAAACTTAGTGCTACAAATGAGAAAATCAAAAGATGTAGTTCTTTGTCATATTGATCAATTAAAGCGTCGAATGACTTGATACATTTTGTTTGAACACTATTAAGGTTGTCTTGGAGTTACTCGCATAGTTGATGGCGGAAATCAAGCATCTCTTGGAAAACACGAAGCCCCGACGCGCGCCCAGCGATCGTGAGAGGATCTCCGAGACGCTTATCTATGGGCTTCATCATCGCTGATTGCCACCATTCATGCCCTCTGAGATTTCCACTTTTGAATTGTTCGGTCCTGGCCAGCAACCACTGTGCTTTCTTGACTCTCTTTTACCTGTTTATATATTACCAGCGATACTTCTGAGCTCTTGAGAGTCAGCTGATTATTTAGAGCCTTGTCTAAATCATTTTCTCCCTTGCCCGACGGTGTGTACTGCTGTAGATAAAATTAAAGTAGTTCAAAAAAAAGACTCCTAACCAATGCAGATACTTTCATCTCGAGATGACGACCGTTTATCCCTAATAAAGTCCTTGAAATATACGCTAAAGTCTCCCTTGAATGGGCTGCTTCATCACTGTGCCCACGTCATATTTCATTTGAGGTTCATCATGAGCACAAATTGATGTCACCGAGGAAGCATTACCATACTTAATGATGGGTTCCTATGAGCGCATCATAAATCACCCGTGCCTTGCCACACCGCCAGATTTGCGCCGGCGCAGGGTAAACACCCTGCCGTCTTGGCCGTTTCTTCCAACTTTATCTCAGCCTTCAGACAACCTGAACTTGCTTCGCTTCTTGATGCTAAATTTATAGCGGAAACAGAAGTTTAATATATGTTACCATAGGCATTCAGCTAGTCATAATTTAGAGTCAAGATATACGTGGTTGTTGATCAAAGTGTTACTTTGCTTTGAGTTGCGGTGCAATCGAAGCTTCAAGTGTGAGAATATTTGCGACCGTGTCGGCTTGCTTGTCCTTGATTTTATTTCTACAGTTAGTGGCTCGTAACTTACCACCTGCGCTCATTAAAAGATGCTTCGACTCGGGAATAATTTTATTTAATATAACTTTCTCGTGCTCAGCGAATGCATGTACAGAAGAACACGTGTTCTACACAGCATTTATTGGCATTGAAAGTCAGCCGTGTGACTTTTATCTGCAGAAACTACAGAAAAAGAGAAATCTTCCTGTACGTTTCGTCTGGTGTCCATTGTTCTAGTCACAGCCCAAAGTTCAATTAGTCGTGCGTGAGTTGTGCGAACGGCTGTTTTCCCTAAATATTTATTTCGTAGTTTTGTTTTCTTGATGTTTTCTTTCGCCCGACAAATATTTAACTCTGTCGTCAAGCCTTCGAAGTTTTTATTTTACGCAGAAGAGCCAGCTCTTTGTGTTTGCTGGAGTATCTAGGCTTGTTTGAATATTTGGTCCCGCTAGAAATACAGCCTTACTTGTGAATATACATTCAAAGATCGCTTACAGTCGAATACTACTTCAATATATTGATGATTTCTTTCCAGATAATGTGCGTGAACATATTTATGTGAAGTCTGCTGTCCAACAAAGATAAGCCTGTGAAGTATGCTGTCAAAGGTCAAGAACTATGATATTATGTATATAAATATGTGGAACTAAACGAAAGCGTTCAATTTCATTGTGAAATACCAAAAATGGTGTATAAATTTTAAGATCGTTTTTCTAATTATGTTAAAATTAAAACAAGACATTTATTTTTTTTCATCAAATTTCTATATTCCTATTTCTTCTGTTCAAAACATCTATGCTTTTGTATTGAGGAAACTGTATTTACTCATTCTAGTTCATAACCGAATATAATGATCGGTCAAAAAACTATGCCTCTGATATTTTAACTGCTTATTTTTTATTAAATGCATTTTTTCAGAGAATGTTCACCTAGTTGTTCATATGAGATTTAATAGTTTATAATTTTAATGGATTATCTGACAATGTTAACAACTAATTGCAGATAGATAAGTAAAACTGTAAGCTCAATTTTTACCGTATTTAACTCCATAATAAATCATATATCTTGCTTCTGATCTCCCCTCAGGAGGAAAGAATTATTGGATCTAAAGGAATTAGCGCTCCCAGGGGGAAGATGGGATGTCCCGAGGTAGAGGTTAGGTACGCCTTCATTTTCGTGCAATGGAATCGGTTTTTGCTTTGTTTGGGACATGTTATTTCAGCTCACTGCTGTCCTTTTTTTTATCACCTCAGACTTTCCCTTTCAAGTTTCACTTTGTTTCATGAACTACTTTATTAACTTCGTTTCCATGCACATGGGGTTCTGTGTGGCAATGCACCTTGCGCATAGATTTCCCGTTCTCTTAATTTAGGTGCTCACATCCTTACTCGCTCTTTAAACACCTTTGTTGTTGTTAAGGAGTCTCAAACCAAATTATAGTCTAATCGAACTTGTGAAAAATATGACTTAGCAATTTCAATCTATTCCAAACGTATTAATGATTACTGGTGAATGTATTTAGCTCTAAATCACCGATTGCGGCTCTCTCAAACTTTTTGAGATCAGGCTTGAAATGATAGAATTTCTTTTTTATTGTATTTGCTCACGATCTAAAAAAAACACCTCCCATTATACGTGCGCTCACGCCCTACACTGCACCACCATATAGTGCGTCTAAAATTAGACTATCATTTTTCAAGTCACTCAGCTTAATTATGAAGCCATTACTCACATGTGACGTTGGTGTTTTTCCGAAGCGCTATGTTAGAGCCCCATATAATAGGGGAGAGAGCGTGTTGAACGCGTTATTTGACCCGAGTTTCTAGCCAGAACTTGCGTACATGAGGCTCTGACTGAGTCCTCTACTGCTTATTTCTGTTCAGCGATGAGTGCGCAAATCACTTTTGTCTTTTCATTTTTAAAGGTTATCAATTCAGAAACTTCTCAAGCAAATTACAGAATTGATATGATATTTGAAGGTTACAAACTGTGAAAAATATAACAGTTGTAATTTATGATTATTTTTCGTGCAGTATTTAGTCATATTTTAAATCTTATGAAGTGAAGAATCGATATTGTTTCATCAGGCCTTGTCAAAACTTTCTGAGATCCATTTCTGGGCGGAAGGAAACGGTACCTCGTTTCATGCACTGTACTTATCTGCAAATCGTTAAAAATTTGATCACATTTATCATATTATTTTGCATCACAATTTCCCCAAAGAAAACTGCAAAGGAGTGTCTACTGACATTTAAAGTTACTGAACAACAGATTTCAATATTTATTTATTACTAGTGTACCTATCCATCAAAAATAATGGCGGTATTTTCAAATTAGAGCTGTTATTCATCTCTAACCGTTTTGACGGGAACATTTTACGTGCGCATCTTTTTTTCTTTCGATTCCTCCATTTATTGTTAGGGTCATTTTTTGAAGTGTTTCTATGAGTAAGAAAAACTTACGGAATAAAAGCAGAAATTTGCAGTCATGATGTAGTCTTTATGCATCCAGTTCATAGGGTGGAAGCAAAGACGAACAAACCAAGGAAGCACTCAAGCTAGATAGCAACCAACTCTGTACGATTACATAGTATTTGTTTTTATCTGTTCTCAATAGAGCTAATATGAAAGTATATTTGCCCCCAGGCATCACCTCTGCCAGCTCCTGGGACTGTAACCTACATGCATCGCCCGGTGCGCTGAGCTCTGCAGTTCTGCGGACACCGCAGCGTCTGCCAGCACGGAGTCCTGCTGTGAGTTGCGTAGCTTCGTGCTGCTTAGGAGTGCTGTGCAATTGTCTTCACGTTTGTGTTTGTTGCTATGGATCCTGAACAGAAACATTAGTCTCAATAAAAAAGACATGCATGGCTTTTCTTACGCTTCTGAAAAAAAGTTTTTCGATACATTTTTCACTAGTATAAATCTCATGGTTCGCACGCTGAAATAAATCTGGTAAGAACTTTGTCGAAATTGTTCTCCGTTCGTGATCGTTTAGTGACAAGTGCAAAACTATTTTTTACGCGTTATAGTGAATGGAAAGATGCATCAGCGCGTGTAGAATCAGTCAAGACGGGAATGGCATTTCGCGACTGGGAATGGGTAACTAGGCGAATATTTTTGTTTTGCTGTAAGTGGAGTTGAGACTTGGTTGTGGGAGCTTGTCTTGGTTGTATCAAATGTACAAGGATCGTTGTATAAGGCAGGTAAATAATGAATTCTCTTGTAAAAATTTTCAACTTTTTAGATGGAATGACAGAGAAACAAGAATTTATTATTTTTCTCTCTCATGGTAACGCATTTATTAATCTGAAAAAATACGCCGACTTGTGGCTGACTGAGCAGAGTGAGACTCATTGTGGTATTTGCGAAACAAATTAGACTGTAAGTAGAGTGATGAAATGTTTTGTGAGTGAATATTAAAGTAATAAACAAGTAAAATTCATTGAATGAACTGTATGTTTACAAATTACGCCCTGTTATCTGGACACTACAGGCTAACATGGAGGCCTTACGAGTGCTGAAATAAAGTTCTCACTTATGCTACAAGACAGTGAAATCTTCGACGTGCAAAGAAATAATGCGTTGGAAATCTGTGATTTATGAAATATGGTGGCACTTAGTAATTCTCAAAGGTTAGAGTGAATGACGTGCGAAGGGCAGGTGCTACCCAGTCAAACTCTTGCGCTGCATCATCTATTATCGTGCATCCGTTTCGCCACCTTGCATGTGTATTTATGTTTGCTCATCGTCGCCGTCACGACGATGTATAGCCGCCTAACCTTTGCCAAAGTCACTTTTCACAGCGCTGACAGTGGATGAAATTATCACTGCCCTAAAGAGATAACAAACATGATTATGCATGACGGGCGGCAATAAGAAAGCAAAATTAAGGTTAAAAATATGCACAATTTTCTGTACACATCCTCATAAGTATATATATGTGTGTAGGTGTATAATCATGAGAGTGAACTGAACGACAAAAATATAGAAGTTTATGTTAATATTTCAACTATTATTTGGCTCTTTGATAGCCGCGCGCTATGCATAATCATGCTTAGTTATGGGCATCGATAATTTTATGTTCCGTCAGACCTCAAAAGAAATGTCTATGGCGACGGTAAGGCGTCCATACATCGTCGCCACGGCGTCAATAGGCATGCATAAATATGCATGCGGCGGAACGGATACATGATAATCGATGATGCGGTGAAAAAGTTGATTTGGAGAGAAGTTTATCGAGATTTAAATATAGTGTGTGAATAATACGAATGAGGATGACCTAACATGGTAAATAAAAAAGTCAGAGTAGAAAATAAAATAGATGTTAGAGGGTGACCGAAATTGACATCAATCAATGAAATAATTGTGGAAGTCACGCTTGTGTCGTTTATTTCAAACAATTGTTCCACTTCTTATTTCCACTTCCCATTATTAGCTGAATTGCTTACTCAGAATTTCTCAGAAAGCACGTCGCTCTACTCAATTTCGTTTCAACGAACATTGCGCGTAGCACACGTTTAAAAAGGTACTTGTGAAGCTTGGGCCTATGGGTAGGCTAGCGAGCTGTGTTTCGGCAGCAGAGTTGTGAGGTGAAACCTTTTATTCTCACCGACATTCTCATGCCACCTTCTGGCAATGTATGATCAGAAGCGATTACTGTTTCAGTTCGAACTGTCGCAATTGCGTGTAAGAGAACCGTCTGAATGTCCCTGTAATTTTAAAAGCTGAGCTTCAACGTAGGAGAGTGAACGTTGAAGCTGTGAACTTTCAAACACCGTCAAATTATCTCGCATCTGTATTCTCTCATCTTCAACCTTTCCGAGTATCAAATAGACAAAAGATTTTTGAATTAATATGTTGTTTTGGAGCAATTTTAGCAAAGGACAAGGCGACAGTAACTGTCGTTTGATAGCTGCTAACTCTAGGCAGCAGCTGAACAGTCAGTCTCGCACGCACAAATGTAACAGAGTTGACATTAGGTTATATGTTTCGTGAACACCCATCTAAAACTCAACTGGTATCAGACGAGGTCAAAATTAATGGCAGAGAGTTAATCAAAGTAATATACATTTTTACATGGAAAGGCTTCTAGGTTCAAAGAAAAACGTGAGCACTAAAATTTTTAAACTAACGATGTACTAGTTGGCACATATTCCTCGCTTCTTCATTCTTATTTTTAATTGATTCTCGTATTCGTCATTTATTAGCATTTTTATCCCGTTTCGAGTTATTTTTCTCGACCTTTGTTGGTGAAACAGTATTTCTCAAACCTGCAAAAAATAGCCCTCCCACTATCTTTTTTGGGCTAAATCGAATTTCATTGCCGTGAGATGCTAGTAGCAGCTTTACTGGCACTCCGCCGAACGCATAAGGGCTCGTTTTTTTAATTAAATACTTGTTAATACATGTTTGTACATTAAATGCACTAATGTTTCTGTCTTTGAACGTATGATTTTCAAGGCAGAAATCAAACTCTGTAATTACCCTAATCTTAGATTTACGAAGCCAGAATTCTTAGCGACCTTACAATGCAACCCCTGCCGAAATATTCTCTTTGATGCCGCGATCGCATCCATTCAGCTCATAGCGCGTCTTACGAGAGAGTCTTGTGTCAATATTTGCTCCATGCAAACTTGTGTTTCGCTCAGTCGTGCCCGCAGTGCACAGTTTGTCTGTTTGTCGTTGTCTTCCACACCTCAGAAGACAAACAGAAAGGTAACTTTGGTGCTCGGCGCATCACACTTGCGAAAAATTATTTCAAGTTCAGTCAATATCTCGCGCCCGTCATGAAGAAGACTATTATTCGTCAAAAGTTGGTGTTTGCGAAACAAAATTTCACTAACTTTCGTGGACGTCGAAGTGCAGTCTGCTTGCAACACCTGTCCCTGTGTTGTAGATGCTTGAGAGATGACGCTTAAATTCGTGCATAGGTAACGTCATATTTTCTCATATTCAGTACTGGCAGTCCTTCTCTTATGTTCTCAGGCAATGAAGTGGAACAGAAAGTGGTGGATGAAATTTACGCATCTGTTGCACTCTCGAGAGTGAGAGCTACTAGAATGCAGCGTAAAATAACTATTAGTTATTACTCAATATTCGTTAATCCCTCTGAATTGCAAAGAATTCAGAGATGAAATGTACGTTATTATTAGGAATGCTGGAGTGAAATATTCTACAGGGGGAAGATGTGTGGTTTTGTTCTCAAGGTTAGGTGAGCCTTCATTTTGTTGAAATAGATTGGGTCTTTTGTTTGTTACACTTTTATCAGCATTCATTCTCTCCGGGCAGCGGTGTGCAACTGACCCCCGCCGCCCCGCAGCCGTTAGTTGCATACCCAATGGTGCCTTCCTCCGTCCTCTCTTAAGGATACCTCTGTTATATTTAGAGAGGCTTAAACTAACTAGTAATCTAATCTAATTTGTTACTCTCTTCGATTTCGCTCAAGTACAACTTTTCACAGTAAAAAGGGTTTTTGTGAACAAGCTTAATTATAATTTTTGTATAATAGGGAACTAGTGCCAGTTGAAAATTAAAAAAAGATGAATAAATTGATGGGATGTTTCAACGAATATGCATTTTTTGTTGCGTTTAAACGGAAGAAAATGACTTCTCTGCTATTAGCTGCAATCTTTGTCGAAAGCACTTGTTTTTCCGGCGATGAAATAGAAAGGTTTTTTGGCTGCTTCTGATAAACTAAAAATACAATGTTAAAAAAAAGCAACAATGCAGTCCTAATAACAGTAGCGAAAATAATAAATGGAATGGTATTCTAGTTCTGACAGCATGGTGTCGTCCATGTGACACTCTGACCATGAATGTTGAATTTTTTACCTAGATATTTTACCGATCCTGCAAAGTTTTCAGTTGTACTCCCTTCTCTCCTGATCTAATAATGGTATCTCTGGGGAACGCTCTGTAGAGGCTTCTGAAAATAACTTCAAAATCATGTGAAGAGGTTTTAGAATCCGTAGTATACAGAAGCTGACGAGCATTTAGTTTTTGCCTTCGTACCTTTGAATGTCAGTTGTCCATGACAAATTCCATTATAGATGTGTTAATAAGCACCGTTTGCGCTTTCTTCTTGGCGAGCAGCGTCGTTCGGAGCTGCTTCAATGTAACTAGTTTGAACCTTGAGCGAATTGACAATTAATTCACCTTTATTTACAGACTGTGAACGATTTTTCCAGATAACCCCCTTTTTACACATTGTGTTTTGCTAAAATATATTCTTCCTCGCATGCTGAGATTTATATCTTCAGCTCTCAAAAATATTCCGCCTTCAGAAGGGCCTGGAGGAACAGACACGTTGCATTTCGCAAGAACCGCGCGCTGCTGCGAGCTGCAATTTTAGTGTGGGGCTTTTGGGATTCGAAGAGTGACGGCAGCAACAGCATGTTTTTTCAACTGTGGGCGTAGATATGCGGAGGTGTTCAGTATTCTGGAGTTTTTCATGAAATGTACTGATATTAAATACCATTATTGATGTAAAAATTGCAGTAAAATTTTTCAAGGTAAGCGTAATGCACGTTGTTGCTTGAAGTAAGTAGGCCAATCGTTATGCTAGAACTTTTTAGTGATAAGAAAACGTTGAATCTTCGTAGGAAATGCAAGTGCCCTGTAAAGCTGACAAAAACTTCTCGCCTCGAAAATGCACTAGTGTAATAATCACAAGAGATATTAGTGTTTGCGCAATGCGTTTGAAGCTCTAAAATCAGAGATGAATCATCGCTACGAATCAGAACATAAAATTTTTCGTGATACTTCTGAGTTTTGATCTTTTATTACACTTCTCTGCAGACCGCTAATACAGCTCAGGATTCAGCATGGTGTCTATCAGTTTCCTTTGGCTTTATTTCCAACTGTTGCTGTTGAACTAGCATCATTTGCAACTGTTGCTGTTGAACTAGCATTATTTGCAACTGTTGCTGTTGAACTAGCATCATTTGCAACTGTTACTGTTGAACTAGCATCATTTGCAACTGTTTCTGTTGAACTAGCATCATTTGCAACTGTTACTGCTGAACTAGCATTATTTGCAACTGTTGCTGTTGAACTAGCATTATTTGCAACTGTTGCTGTTGAACTAGAATCATTTGCAACTGTTGCTGTTGAACTAGCATCATTTGCAACTGTTGTTGTTGAACTAGCATCATTTGTCGTTCGTGCAGTTTTTGCTCGCATGTAACAATGTTCTTCATCATTGGATAGGTAATACGGTATTAAAGTTCTGAGGACATTGTTTGTAGCAAATGAAGAGTTTCTGTCATAGGTATTTCATGGTCATGATTATTGTTTATTTAGGGAAGGAACGAGTTAAGTTGACCAATCGGGTTGATACCCAAGTTAATACCAATCGGGTTGATACTCAAGTTGATACCAATCGGGTTGATACTCAACTTGATACCAATCGGGTTGATACCCAAACTCCAATCACAAACTATTAGAATCGTTGAATACCACAGAATAGAAACAACGGTCAATCTTGACGAAGAAGTTGCAGTGCGTCAGTTAAAACTAGGGTTGGAAATCCTGTGACGAAATGAAAATCCCGGAATTTCAGGAAGACAATCCCGGGGATCACCGGGATCCCGAAATTTCTTTATATTTTTACGTCTATGCTATTGTAATTTGTTGCCACACACTATTTGGCGATTTAGGGAGCGAAAAACCTTTATTTGAGAAGGATTCTCTAATGAATTCACTCTTTGTAACTGTATTTACTGATACACCATCAACTGCTACAAGCTTGGTAAATTGTTTTTTCGGAGTACTTTGATGCACCTTTAAGAAACTTGTTATTTTTGTTTGTTTAGTTTTAGTGCTTTTAATACTGCTTTCTCTTGCATGAGGGCGCTTTGTTCCAATTCGAATTATGTTTTCTGAGCTACTAATTGAATCAACTTGGTCTACGGTTTCAGGCTTCACTATGTTGTGTTTACCTTTAGGTGACGTAACAAACCTCTGGTAGACCAGCCTTTGCAATGTAAACTCTTGCCACACTTTATACACTTCGCACTTTCTCCAGTTGCATTTCTAACATAGTATCGCCACACAAAGGCATTAGTTTCCACAACATCTTCTCTATAACTGTCTATTCTTTATTACCTGCAAAACCAAACCACAAAATATACTCTGATGCAATAGTTGAACTAGATGATGAGATAGTGGAGACTACACTGTGTAGTGATATAAATTGCAATAATATTAAAACACTAACGTCCTATCTTGAGCTTTGTTACTGATTAATCGTTTTAAACAGCATGATTTTCAGTTGATTTCTCATTCATATCTTGAAATATATTTACTATGTAGAATCCCAGGAATTCCTGAGAAAAAAGGAAATTTCCACACCGGGAAATTTCAGCCCTAAATCAACCGGGATCCCGGGATGCAAACCCTTGTTATAACATAAGGCAGTGATCTTTACCTCCGCTAATAAACAAACATTTGTGGATAAACAAGAAAGAGTTAAGTTTTCGCTGACACTTCAATAAACACTATTCTCACAATTCTTTTTTGTGAAGCATAAATTTAAATTTGTATTGCAGTTAACGATTAAATCACTCAACTTAGAATCTTTTATTCTTTTCTCAAAAATAAAAACTGACTTGCACCTCGCTAATCTAGAGTTTTCTGAAGTCTAAACCTCTTCCTCGGAAGGATGCAAACTTATTTTTATAGGAATCAGCGCTCCCAGAAGAGGATGTGTGATATCCCGAGCTGAAAGTTAGGTCAGCCATATTTTTGTTGAAATAGATCTACCTAACTTTGTTTTGTTCTATTTTTTTTGTTTATTTGCTTCACTGTTGTCTCGTTTTCAGCTCGTAGTACTTTTTTTTTTAACCTTTATCTCGTTTCACTACCTTCTTTTCTATTTCACTGTTTCTGTGCGCATGGGATCTTGAGCAGAACCACACCTGGTACATAGATTCCTCGTTCCCTCAACTCCTTACTACACGGTGCTTTCCTCCGTTCCATCGTTAAAATACCTTAATTGCGGTTAGGGAGGCTTGAACTAACTAATCCAATCCATCTCATCTCTGACTTTTAATTGGTAAAAACGAGATCTGCACTAGGTTAGGGAAGGCATGTGAGCTAACCTTACATTGAAATACCTTCCTAAAATTGCACTTTCGTGCTAAAATTCGTTCTACAATATTGCAATTTCTTAGAGCTGATTACAAAAGGGGACGTTCAAAGGTTTACTAGCAGATGTGTTTTCTATTCTGATTACAGTGCCGTGACACAAAAATCGTTTGTTTTCACTAACTCAGTTGGAATTTTTTTTTTGTAGTCACCAAGGCCATTTGAAATGAAACACAGGCGGTGAAGCTCACTGAATGCAAACGCAGTCAAGTAATGGACGCACGCAATTTTCCGTTCGACCTGTCGTTCGCTCACAGAAATATATCGTGATGCTGAAAAAAGAATACTGAAGAGAGAAGTTTTGTGTTTTTCAGGATAGTGACATATAAGATTTGTCGAGGGCTTTTGGACTGTCCACATCGGGGATTTAGGCTGAAGGCAGGTACGTGGACGATTTCATTGTGTCTCCCTATACAAAAAAAGCGTTCTTCGAGAAAACCTTTCTCCTCTATGGGGTGCTATTTTATATCTATGGGAATCATCGCTCCTAGGAAGAGGATTTGGGGTCCCCTGCCATCCTTTAGGTAGGCCATCCTTTTATTAAAATAGAATGAGTGTCTATTCTGTTTTGTTACGGACTTTTTTCGGTAGACTCCTGTCCTATTTTTTATCATCTTATTACTTTTTCCTTAAACTCGCATCGTGTTTCATGAACTTTTTTCGACTTTTCTGTTTTTTCAACTTGTTTTTCCAACTTAGCACAGCGTGGAGGGACGAACCTAGTGCATAGATTCCCTCGTTTACTTTATTCCATACTTAATGGTGCTGTCTTAATTCTTATCTTGGGAACTTCATTGTTGGGTTAAAAAGGCTTAAACTTACTCTTATAATCTAATCTGGGATAACCCTTCTTCTCTGGATGTTTTTCCCACAGCGGACGCGGATCTAAGCCCTAATTGTAGGGTCGCCGATCAAATATGATGCATCTGCCAAATATGCTATTTCATTTAATTTTTTCTGAGCATGAAATACTTCGAAAATCGTTTTTATGCAGACTCTAAATATAGGAGTACAAGTCGTCTCATAGTCAGATTTCAGAGCCGAAGAATTTCTGTAAATGTTTTTAATTGTATGTAAGAGCTTGCTAGTCTACGGTATTCAAGCCCTCCGAGGGGAAGTGTGAGGTCCCGAGCTGGACTCTAGTTAGGCCTTCCTACTGTGGAAATCAACTAGGTTTCTACTTTGTTGCATCACCTGGTACTCTCCTCTTCAACTTTAATCTTGTTGTACGATTTCTTTCTCAACTTACTGTATCTATGCTCAAAGGATCTTGTGTGGGAACACACTTTGCCCATACATTTCACGTTCCCTATAGTCCATACTAAGTAGTGCCTTTTGCTTCTTCTCCTTGGGACGTCTTTGTGGTGGTTAGGGAGGCTCAAAAATCTTAGCTAATCTATTCTCTGGTGCACAAGATCGATATTTATTCAAAATCAGACAGTATCGAACAAAATCTGGAACTTATGGCTTCGTTCAAGAAATGAATCAGACTTACTTTATATTATCAAAATTTAAGGTTTGAGTTTGCGTCTCCCTTTTCCCTAACTCACGTCGCTGAAAATTACAACAGAATTGTTCGGAGAATTTGAAATATCCTTCCTAATTAGCAAAATGTATCAATTATGTTCTCCATTTTAAACAGTTTCCCTGATAAATCTTGACGTAGTTTCTGACATCAGAGTTGCTATCAATTTATGGAATTTTGCCCATAATAAGAAATCTCCAACATACGCCCAATCATGTTTAGCTAAAATCGTGGTTGCAGCCGATACTAGGAAGCGCCGCTCTTGATAATGAATTTCCTTCCTCCCATCATGGCTTCCTCAACACCATATTCCACTATCAGTAGCAATAATGCGAGCGTCAGCATTTTTTGATACTCTTTACATTGTTCGACTATTTGCCCGGAGTCTTTCTCTCGCTCTTGTATGGAATTGGGATCGCAATGTATCGTTATCAGGAGACTGTTATCACCATCTTCATTAGCAGGGAATTAAAAAAGGTGATAACTCACAGGTGATCCGTTGGTACTTGCAAGCGCAGTACACGTCAAATTTTCAATGAGTAGCGGCGTGTACATGGGCGAAGTACCCTCGATTTGCTCGAAAATTTCAATCGGTAAGCTTGAGTGACCTTCCGGAGTGAGTCCTATAGAAACTCTTCTGCAGGTCTGCCTACTCTCAGCACGTCATTCTACTACCTAAAGTTAAATTTGTGAATGACTAGTATCACGTTCTAGCTGCAGGTGGCTGCCGGTAATCAATATCATAAGCTCAAGAATAGTTAACAGAATGTTTAAATCAGGTGAATGTTCTTTCCTACAGGCTGAAGACCGAATTGAAAATTTTACGATTGGCGATGGTCAGAAAAAATAAAAGTGAACAATGGTGTGAAAGTCTCAAACAGCCATATGAAAACACCGTGAACACAAAGCTAAGGTAACACCTAGAAACAAACAAAAAAAGGAGTAGAAAATTATATCGAACATAAATGGCCCTTTGGGGAAGAAGGCCACACAACTTTTTAATCCGTTAAAGTTTC